>SNQJ01S0020994.1:3406-14950 GCA_010110895.2 Picea sitchensis | reverse complement strand
TCACAACAATCTTCAAACACCAAGAATGAAGGATTAGATTCTCCATAATGCTTAAAGAATGTTATGTGGAAATCCTTAAGAGGGTATAAGTTGCCTGGTTTTAAAACTTCATACCATAATCTTTCTTTCCCCTCTAGAGTAGCCATAAACATTTTCATCAAACAATCCCCATGAAATGCAACCCTCAGCTTACATATGTGCATGTGAAATCTAATCAAGTGCAAGGTAGCATAATTTCCTTTCCCATCTTTGAATTAAGGAAAATATTTTTGCCAATCTATGTAAGGAATGCAATTTGGAAAGACAAGAATATGAGAGCGATTCATTGGATCATTGGAGCATACCTTGCAGATCTGTAATCCATCTTGAAGCAATGGAGTCATCAATAAAATCTTTAGGCTATTGAGTCTTTGGATAGTGGAGTCGCCACCTAGATTCTTGAAAATGGAGTTGTCGAGTGAATTATGTACAACCTTTTATGTGTATGAATACTTTTCACCATCAGTACTCAGATCTGAACTTTGTCATTTATCCCAGGGAATATTTCACCTTCGCTCCCCGACAACGACGCCAGAATGTTAGCACTCTGTAAATTTGTTCGGCTGATAAAAAAAACGACAGAGGTAACCTACAAGCCAACTTTAGAGTTGGGTACTAGCCCACTCATCTTAGAGAGGGCTCTCTCCTATCACTTTGTGTTTCTTTGACAATCAATGACTAGGTTTTGTTGTTTTGGGGGGTTTTTTACGAGGGAAAAACTCTCTATGGCTAGGGTAAACCACAACAGACAGGCATGACTGCAGAAATCAACTCAATTCCAACATATGCTATATAAACCAATGTGCAAGAAAGATCAGAAAGAGGCCTACCTTGTTCCAATGTTTGATGATGTTCACCATTGAGCACTTCGTCCCAAAGATTTATACCCACAGAAAGTTATCAACAAACAAGCAGAGCAAGCATATAGTGATAATATAAAGGGGTTATCACATTAGATAGCATAATCCATTAATAAACATAACAAACATTCCCATGGATAATAATCATATATTTGCACGATATCAATAGGACGGGAAAGGAGTATTTATATTAAATATGATTAGCAGAAGCGTAAACATTACAGACTTCCGTGTCGGCACGGTTCAGAACCAAGAAACCAAGTTCCTTCCAACTGGGCCTCCAATCCTCCATCAAAGGAAAGCTCATAGAAGGGAGACAATGAGGTTATCCAACAATAAGGGAAGAGCTTGGGGGCTGAACACTGTGTTCAGACTTGAGGGACAAAGGGATGCAAACTCAATATGAATTAATTTCTCCAGAATAACTTTGCTCTCAAAGTTGAATGCTTTCTCCTATTTTCCATAGCTCGGAATTGGCCTCTTATAGCCTTCAAAATGAAACTGAAGGGCCAAGTCAGAACGTTTACAGTATATGGAAGGCCAAGGATCAGAGATCACCTATCATGACATGGAAACCCGACTCCTTTTTTGTATTTTCTGGCACAAATCCTGATGTACGCAAGTTGTAGTGGAGCAACCAACATATACACATGCTGTATAGTAGATAGGGCACATATATGTGGAACAATATGTATTTTTAGCTTTGGATTCATCAAAAAGGGATGATAAGTCTGCATAGGGAAATGGAAAAAGTCCCTCTTTGAAAGATTGCATAAGGTGAGGCAAATCTTCCTATAACAAATTCCCCCTAATGTGTGAGATCAGAGGAGAATCTTCGATGGCCGAAATACATTATAAATAACCTAGAAGTGGAGTGATGTGGACCCAGCTGGAAATACTAGTCTCCTCATACATTCTGCACTGACTTTACATACATGGCTACCAATAGAATACACTGCATATCCATGTGGAAAAGATACCAAACAAGTGTCTATGGCCATGAATAGGCAAATACAAATGCTGTTGTATGTCAAAATCTGTCATAGTTACGAACAAGGCCCAATAGAACTAGTCTCAAAATCAATCTGAAGATATTTATATACAGTGGAGTACAATCTGATCTCCCATGATCACTGAAGTCATATAGGTACTGGTCCAATGAAAAGGAAGCCATAACTCAGGAAAGTTACTGCCACATAATGATGTCTTCAAGTCTTCTACAAAATCCGTCGAGGTGCAAGTCTACATCACGTGAATAAAGGAGTTGAGGTTGAACACAATGAGACATCGTTTGATTACCGGTCATTGAGGTATACCATTAAAAAATGCGAGACAACCTACCAATAATGAAAGTAGGTATCAAGGCACCGAGCACATTCCTACAAGTGTGAATAAAGGAGTCAGTGTCGAACACCTGAGGAATCCATTGATCAGGAGACATTGATGTATTCCCATATGTCAATGGTGAGAGAGCTTGCCATTATTGACTGCAAGCCTCAAGGTACTAAAAAAACTCTAGGTCTCATATCTAGAATAAATGGGCTGAACTCGATGGAAAGATACCCGCTAAAAGGAGAGCATTAAAGCATCTCTCATCAGTTAGCATGAGGAACAAAGTAGGAGCTTCATAATTTGGTGGAAATTGGACGAAGAACATGTTCACAAACCAACACCCTATGTGTCTTTCGTGTGTGCCAAGTGCAAGCGATACACGAAAAAGACCCTCTGAATAGCAGCTAATGATGAAAATTGTTGACAAAGGCGAGGAAACAACCAATAAGGCTAATGGAATCCAAAACACTACACGAATCCCAAAGTGTAAATAGATGTCTTGTCGTCGAACACAAGGGAAACCACCCAGTTAGTGACCAATGATGAAATTCCAACTACTGGGTTCAAGGTTACCTACCAATGATGAAAGTAGGACCAGGGTGCATCATAGAACTATAGTACCATGTGATTTTGAGACAAACTGAGGGTATGGATGACAAGCAAAGTCAATAGTTCTGAGGAGTGGCTGACACAGGTTGATAGACTTCCTTTGAACAAGAGCATGAGATATACGAAAGACCCAGGTAACATAGACTTGATGATGAAACCATGAGATGTAGGAGGCACCAATAAAATTCTCCATAGTGACTGGAAGAGTAACCAGTTGGTAGAGAGACTCTGTAATGAGATCAACTTCCTAAGGCTATGAGAAACCCAAAATTATGGAGATAAATGGACTCAATAACTTTGTGCTCTATTCAAAGGAGACACGACTACTGGCAACATAATATAGTACTCCCTTCCCGCCCGTGTTTTTTTTCTTTTTTCATAACAAATGAATGTTATGATATAGAGGAGGAAATGAGTGTTGCAAGTAAGAAAAACTAGTTCTAGCAGTGGAACATACCTATTCTCAATGTAGGGAAATGCATGCGAGAGATGGACACTCGGGGTGATGTTCCCTCCTGGGTATAGGGTGTCAAATTGCGAAGGATATAAACAAGGCTCTGCTTGGTTGAGGATGCAAAACTGCCGAGGCAAATGGTTTATAACGCAAAGCAAGAACCAACTAAAGGCTCAATACTGCAAGCAAGGGAATAAGATGCAATCACAACTTGATGCCAAATAATGTCATTTTTTGTATCTTTTAGTCTACTTGGTGTGAAAATGGAGTAAACTTGTGCCAAATAGACGTCTTTTCAAATCCAATTTACGAGTGTGAAAAAGACAAGTTCACTCGACGATCTTTTCTATTTTTGGTAACGAGTTGGAAAAGAGCTTAAATAAGACTCACAAACTTTCAAATCCGATTTAACAAGTGTGAAAGGGACAAATCATTCGACAATCTTTTCGATTTTTAGTTAAGTCGGAAAAGAGCTTAAATTAGACTTGTTCTGGGAGTCCCTGGGGTATAAGGACATATGTGTATGAGTGAGAAATGAGGCTCATCATAAAGTTATGTATCAACTATAATGGAATCCTGGTCCTAAGGAAAAAATATTGGCATGGGCACCAAATGACAAAGAGGATCTAACTAGGGCACCCATGTTAGGTAAGTCTCTACCACTTGTTAACGACACTACTTATAGCAGACAGAAGGTTCTGTGTCGTAAAAAATGGGTTCGTACCTAAGGAATAAAAAGTGGTAGTCAAAGGATAATGCGAAAATGCACGATGGAGTGGATACCTATCCTATATGCTAGGTTATGAACATACCTTCCCAAGGTGACAAATGGTCGACAAAGTACTGAAATCTGCAAGAATCCTAGGTTAAAACTGCAAAAACCAAGTCGATCCACTTTTGTATTAGTCCCTTAGGTGCAAAAAATGGTTTAAACTATAGAAAGTGAGTAAAAATGATTTATAAATAGTAATAAAATCAGAAATTACTATACCATTTTGATTTTTTACCCAACAAGTGCAAATTGGACCAAAATTCCTCCAAGATTCAAATGACGATTGCGAGAGCATCTGGCAACAAAATCACGAGCCGTCTGGATCAGGTAATTCTTGTTCTCTTCCTCTTCAATTTCAATGGATTACAATTTTGAATTAGGTTTTAAATTTTTAGTTATTGAAAGCACAAAGTATAGATTTCGGTGTACGTGGGTTGTCCGTGATTAGGTCGCGTATACGACGAGGTATACGCTCCTGTATTAACTATAGGGGGCATATATTGAGCCCTACATGTGATTGTGTGCACATGAAGCTGCGTGCAGCCACGCAAATGACCAAAATGAAGGGTTCTAACTCAAAATTGTGTTTGTTTTTGGCAGGATGGTGCTTGAATGATGAGAGAGGGAGCATGAGGAGGTTGATGCCACTGTAGATCGAGATTAGGGGGCCCAAATGGCCTTAAAGCGATGTGGTTTGTATAAGTTTTGGGCGCTCAAAGTGATGAGAGCCCAGGTGAGGTTTTTGGAGATGTTGGTGGGCTACTAGGATCCTGATAGAGAGAGGTTCAATCTCGATGGACAATCATTGAGAATTGAAGTAGAGGACATTTACTTTATGACTGGTTTATTGCGCTCGGGGGAGGTTGTGAATCTCAAATCATAGGGGGGCAGGCAGTGGGATGAATATAGAAGAATATATCGATGCCCATTGTGTAGCTGGGACTCCTAAGGTAGGTAGTTAGGTACCTATCCAAGCAATAAACAACCTTAGTCTGAATATCATTTTCTTAGTTTTGACCAGGATCACAGGTTCGGCCTCATTGCACCAGGCATCGAGGCTGCTCACGTTCTATGCAGTGCAATGTGAGAGAACCACAGTGTACAACTAGTGTACCTCACTACTGGTCAACATGAAGAGCTAGTTGACGGAGTGCAAACAAGGAGGAAAAAGGAATTTCAGGGTTTCCTCCATCTTGTGCAGTTTATTTTTTGAGCGGGTTCAAGGTTTGTGACCTAGAGTTGAGATTCTCCCGAGAGGACCTTGTGATCCAGCCATGGCACAGTGGACCAAGGTGATGAGGCGACAAGGAGGAGGTAGGGTACCGACACCCTACAATGAGGACTTTTTCTATTGGTGGCGGTGATAGGTCATCACTCTGGATGACTATCCTTATGAGGGGATAGACTTTAGAGGAGATCCAAACATACCACTTCCACCAGAAGCCACTTATGGTGACATAGGTATGTCAGAAATATTTTTACATATTTCATTTTTTTTGTATTTTTGTATAATTAGGACAAAAATATTTTTGGATGGTTCTTAAGTATTGAATATACTTTATGTGATGCAGATGTGGGTCTGCAACAACCAGAGGGTTTCCCTTGACATTGACGGAGGAACCAGGAAGACGAAGCGACAGGAGGCGAAGCTGAGAGGGTGATACAAAATGTGTAGGGAAACCTATCACATCTGACTCATAGGATACCCATGGTTCAGGTAGAGGATCTTCCTGAAGCCATGCAATGACAGGTGGTTGGTGTACCCAGGGCATGGGTACGACTCTTTTGACATCTCGCAAACACCGTGGTTTGCTACCATGACACACATATGACGCCACAGACGTAGATGTCGTGGGATATTATGATACTAGATGTATATGTATATGAGGGTGTTAGCCCGATTTTGTACTATAAACATCATATTTTTTGAAATATATAAAAAGGAATCTTCGACTTTACTTATATTTTACAATGTGTACATTGATGTGATGGTTTTCTTTTCTTTATTAATGTGACAAATGCCAATCTAAAACATAATTAGCATAGGCATTAGATACATGATTAGAACTCCTAGAAATGTGATAATATGTAATAAAATAAAATTGTCGTTCCAAAATACGTATCCGTAGGAATCGTCAGAGTAAAGTAGGATCACACACGTGGTAACTGCCATTCAATTGACATCCTACTAACTGGGAATCCAAGCGAACTTCTAAAGAGAGAATACCATGTGAGATGGCATCATGCAAAATTTCTATGACGACGCTATATTTGGCCACATTATTCATGGATGGACCTAGGCATACACCACTTGAAGACACCAGTAGACCCTCGGGTGAGTAAACCACCCAAGCGGCGGAAGCCAAGTTCCTTGTATGATGATTGGCTCCATCTGTGAATCCTAGGTAGACCGAAGACTCCATTGACATCTTCCAACAAAGGGAAAACTCGATAAGCAAGACAAAGACATAACGAAATGGAAAAGATATGTATATACACTAAATTACATTAGTATACAAAGAGTTTTGCCCAAGCTTGGGGCTCAAGCATAATATCTTTTCAAGTAGAGCCCATTTCTGGGCTCGACCAACTTATTCCCTTCATAATCTTCTAATTCTTAGGCTCCTTTTTCTAGAACACGTCGCACGATATAAGGACCGTGCCACATGGATTTAAAATTGCCTGACCACAACGGTTATTTGGCTTGATCATACAAAAGTACCAAGTCACCCTCAACATACAACCGAGGACAGACATACTTATTGTACTAGACCTTGACACATTTATTATTTGCCTCAATAGACATAAAGGCGTTTCGATGTTGCTTGTCAAGACTCTCTAGGTGTATAAGGCATCACTCTAGATTTGAAGTGTCAGGTAGGAGCTCAACTGCCAAATTAAGAGAAGGGATTTCATATTCAATAGGTAAAATCAACTCCACACCATGTACTAACTAGAAAGGAGAAAATCCAGTGGAAGTCTTAACTGAGGTTCGGTATGCCCAAAGTGCAAGATATAGCATGATGTACCAATCGGATTTACTCCGACTGATAGTCTTTTGCAAAATTGTCTTGAGAGACTTGTTGACGGCCTCTACTTGCCCATTTTCCTAAGGGTAATACGGAGAATAATGAACATGTCTAAACCCCAGATTAGATGATAGTTCTTCCATCATTTCATTCTAAAAGTGGCTGCCATGATCAATGACAATATCACTCGGGATACCGAACTAGGCGATAATTTGATTGAATACAAAGAAGGTTGCGGTCTTCCCATCATATTTTATGGTAGGCATGGCCTTGGCCCACTTAGTAAAGTAGTTGATGGCCACGATAATGTGTTGATGCCCCCCAACCGAAGTTGGGTTGCAATTGATGAAGTCCACCCCCCACTTGGTGAAGGGACCGACGATAATGACTAGGTGAAGAGGGGATGGATGCGAGCACATTTTATGGGTGAACAACTGGTAGGGGTGACACTTCTTAACCTCTTCAATACAATCTTCAAATATAGAAGGCCAAAAATAACCGGCTCACAATATTTTTTAGGTTGTCGCAAGCCCTGATAGGTGACCACCACAAGCCATTTTGTGGCTGTCATTTAAAACCGACTCGGCCTCTTTGTGAGTTAAACAACAACGTAAGATATCATCTATTCCTAGACAATACAAAGTGTTGCCGAAGATATTATACTTCTTTGCTTGGTATCTAATACGTCGTCGGTCATCTCGTGAGAGATGTTGAGCGCACTTCAAGGTTTGAAGATATAACACAATGTCTCCATACCAGGGGTCTGACGATGAGACAAGGAAAATGTGTTCATCTGCAAATGAATCAACATGAATAACATCCTCATCTAATCATGGAAAATCGGATATTAACTCCACAAAGACTAGTGATTTCTTGGACTTTGCCGAAGCAAAGTCAAGATCAAACTCTTGTAAGATGAAAATCCATTTATTATATTTCCCCCCTATGATACACTTGGTAAGGATGTATTGAAACGGATTGACATTGGCAACCATGGTAATCTTGCAAAGTAATATATAGTGACGTAGACGTTGGACTGCGTGAATGACAACCAAAGCTAGATTTTCGACGTGAGAGTAATTAAGCTGAGGACCGACTAAGTTTCGACTAAGATAGTAGATGACATGCTCATGGAGCTCATCATCCTCCTGAACTAGAACCATACCAATCGTCTCCTCAAACGCAGCAATATAAAGCAAGTAATCTCTACTGTAATTAGGAGACTTCAATAGAGGGGCTGACACCAAGGATTTATTCAAAGAATCGAAAGACTCTTGGGCTAACTCATCCCAGATAAAAGGGGTGTCTTTCTTCAAGAGATGCATGAAACACTTAGTGATATTGGCATAATTCACTATAAACCGACGTAGAAAGTTAGCTTTCCGTAAACGCTGAAGTTGTCTAATTGTGCACGGGGGAGGCAATTGAAGTATTGCATCAACCTTTAGAGGATCTACCATGATCCAGGTCTCAGAAACTAGAAACCCTAAAAGATGACTAGACTTAACGTAAAAGATGCACTTGTGAGGGTTCAACCGGATTCTATAGTAACGACATCTTTCGAAAACAAGTCAAAGGTGGGTGACGTGATCCACTCTCTTATGAGAGTGAGCAGTAAGATCATCGAGGTAAGCTTCAACTATGTGCTTTAAATCATGAAAAGTGAAAGTCATGGCATGTTGGAAGGTTGCTCTGGTGTTTTTAAGGCCGAAAGGCATTTTCCAATATGCAAAAGTACCCCAAGGACAAATAAATTCCATATTGTGTTAGTCCTCAGGTTTGATATAGAATTGGTTATACCCTGAAAATTCGTCCATAAAAGAAAATATCTCGCTTCCCACACATTCATCGAGAATTTGATCGATGAAAGGTGTGGGGAAGTCATCTTTAGGACACACCTTTTTCAGGTCACGAAAGTCCATACATACTCAGATAGTTCCTTGCTTTTTATTCACAGGAACGGGGTTGGATACCCATTCAGTCAAGGGAACCAGTTAGATGAAGCCAGCATTAAGCAGCTTCTCCTAACTCTGCCTTAATAGCAGGGGCCTTCCTAGGATTCATAGCTCTAAGACGTTGTCGAACAGGTTTAACATCCGGATAAGTTATAATCTCATGTTCGACAATACGAGGGTCGATCCCTGACATCTCTTCATATGACCAAGAAAATACATCTCGAAATTATTTGAAGAGTTCGGTGTAGATCAAAATTTCTTCTTTCGAGAAATCTGCACCTATATTTACATTTTCAACCTTGCCAGGGGTACGAGAGATATCAATTGTGACGGTAGGAGAAATGCTCGCCATGTTTCCCTCAGCATAAATGTCATGTGTATCAAGTGGAACCATGGGGTGAATGACTATCTCACTCAAGGTAGACTGAAAGTCGTCTCGTTCAATTCTTTCAATCTCTGAGAGAAAATAAGATCGATTATGCATATCATTCCAAGATTTATCAGAACCATTCTTGGCTTCAAGGATGGATTCATCTGAAGGAAAAGTCTCATCTAGTCAATCATGTGAACTATACAACAAAGTGGCCCATATAGGCCTAATAACGGGATCCTTCTCGTCCCTCAGCGAGGTAACATGATAGGGATCGATGAAAGAGTCAAGAACATCTTGATACACAATCTCTGCAACTGATAGTGGCATGGCCATGCCAGCATGCAACTGACCTTCACCAGATGCAGACGAGGAAGGTAGGGTCCATGGATCACTAAAATAAGAAGTGCGGAAAGGAATGGACCTCCCTGTCAAAGCGAGCTTACTAGACATGGCATAAATGTGGTGAATCGGTGCTAAGAAGTCGAAAGTACCCATGAGGGAAGAATACATACCAACACCGATATTCTCAGTTGTCAGTTGAGAATTGTCGATCATAGGGATCGACGGTCGAACACATGAATTAGGACTAGAGTGCACAAAGCATAACTGATCGATCGTCACGATCTTCCCTTGATGAAGAAAAAAACGCATACAAAAGATGGACGATACGATGAAAACCATAACATAGGTCCAATTGCATCCTAGTAACAGGTTATAATCAAGAGGCGCATCAACTACCTTTACCTCCACCTCTACTGTCTTCCCACCTAACTGGACCAGAAAGGCAGGGAGAATACTGTGAGGGAGAAAGGAATGACCATTGAAAGGAGTCAATATGTTTGATGACTTGGAAAGAGTTGGAGAACCAAGAGATTTCCAATAGACTAGGGACATCATGTAAGTGGCAGCACCTTCATCAACAACCACGCGTTTGATGGTATACTTGGAATACTCCATGTGGATTTGGAAGGCGACATGGTAAGGTAAGCAAGGCTTCACATCCATGACATCAAACTTGATAAATTTTGAGCCAGTAGGTTCAAGAGCTCCTAAAGAAGAGAGTAAGGCATTCCTCTATGAGGGACATGTCTAGAGTACCTCCAAAGCTGACATCACACAAGGGGTTTGGCCCAGGTCCTCAACAATAGAGTAGTTCTGGGTGGCTCTAGCATTAGGGTTGTGGGTAGAGCGCTTGAGTACTCCTTTCGGAATACGAAGTGGTGGCTCTAGTTTCTCAATCTATAAGTTCATCTCTGGAGGGGGAGGAGGAGCTTCTAGACTGGAGTTATCTTGTGAAGAGCTATAATCTCGAGAGCGGGTGGATAGATCAATTTTCACATCGACCATATTGATACAAACACCGTCGCCCTCTTGCGATGGTGGGTTTTGACTCCCACCAGCCACATTTCCAGCGTTCAAAGAGCTCGATGCTAAGTGATGATTATGTGGGAATGGATTCGTCAACACGTCAGGTGTAAGGTAGCTAGAGAGGTAGTGGGGGGGCCCAAAGGGCCCATAGTAATAATAGTGGAGGTCATTCAATGTAAGGTGGACTAGGTCCACTATATTATTAAATATGGCCCACTATGGTAGTTAGATATAATAAATGTAAGATGACTTCTTAGAAGGTTCTACTTCTAGAAGATTCCTCCTCTAGAATGTTCTTAGCTGATGGTAGCACTATATAAAGGAGTTCAAGCAATGTAATGGGACATGGAGATAATTATTGTATTTGGAGCAGTAGTTCAATAGGAGGATGCCCCCTTGAAGAGGTAAGTGAACAGGAGAGGATCCCTTCCATAATAGGATCCATTGTATGGTGTTTCCCTACCTCAATGGTTTGGTAATATTAAAGTGTGGTTTCTTCTATCTTGCTTTGTGGATCTATTGTGTATTCAGTATTTGTGGTGATTATATTTGTAGATCTAGTTTGGTTCTTAATAAGTGGTATCAGAATGTAAGGTAGCTAGAGAGATAGTGGGGGGGCCCAGAGGGCCCATAGTAATAATAGTGGAGGTCATTCAATGTAAGGTGGACTAGGTCCACTATATTATTAAATAAAGACCACTATGGTAGTTAGATATAATAAATGGGTAGTTAGATATAATGAATGTAAGAGGA
>SNQJ01S0020993.1:146414-159965 GCA_010110895.2 Picea sitchensis | reverse complement strand
CCTGTTCAAGCTAGGTCCTTCACACAATTCTTTCACCAATTCTCCAATGAATCTTGCTTAACCTTTTCCATGAGAATTTCATCAATATATAGGAGAGAATGAGATGGTTACTTGCATAATAATGATCCCAAAATATCAGGGAAATCAGTAAAAGGATAACCATTTGAATGCCAACCCATTCTTCTAGAAGATTCCCTTCTAGAATCATCGAGACTTCATCTTTTTCCAAAATTTAAAACAAGTTCGCACCCTAGATATGTAGCACAGTGTGAAAAGTTCACACCTTAGCTGAAGGCAGCCTGCAAGAATGGGTCACTCTCGCACCCTAGGATATTAGCAACCTGCAAACTCTCTTCAAAAGTAAGTTTTCTGGGAAGAGATGAATGTCACTTTTCTCAGGGGAAAGTTATTATGAGGAGCCTAAGTACACCATCATCAATACACCATCAAGATTGACCAAAATCATGGGTAATAGAATGCCCCCTAAAGTATGATGCCGGAATCAGTGACAGCCGAAAGACTTTGTAAACTGCATGTGTGTGTCGAAAACCAGGAGCACACCTAATCGGAAACCTACGAACAACCAAGCATCTGCAGAATATCAAATATGCTAATTTTGAGGTAGGCATTCCAATACTCAGATCACATACGGATGACATTATAGACATAGGTCATGGCCACCAATCATACATTGTGGATCCATGCTGTCAAAATATAGCATATCCACCAAGAATACACTGTGGATCTATACGGGAAAATTCAAATTGAGACGACATAGCCACGAAACATACAAAGTGGATCTATGTGTCGCAAATTATACATACTCCATCGCAACCTGGACAAATAGATGATATCCAAGGTCTTCAATCTCATTTCCCAAAAGTACAGATCTAACCATTTGATTACATGTGTTGAAGTCGAACATGTCAGAAACCACTTGATTACCGGTCATTGATGAAACCGTTAACAAGTGCAAGGGAAATCACCATTAATGTCAATGACTCCCAAGGTACGCTATTACAATCCATCGAGTGTGAATGAATGAGTCGAGGTTGAACATTCGACAGAATCTTTCGATCAGGGGTCAATGGTGTAAACCCACTGTCAAAAGCGAGGAAACATACCGTTGAGGCATGCAAGTTCCAAGGTACTAAAGAATTTCTACGTCTTGTTTCTGGATAATGAGCTAAAGTCGACAGAACAAAACTTGTCACAGGAGGGCCTTGATGTATCCCCCATCAATGACATGAAATGAGTAACAGATTTTGAAGGTGAAATAGAGTATGAAGTAAGTTGGACTGGACACAGGGAAGGCCGACACGGAGAGAATGGAAAACTGCATATGGTCGACTCAATAGAGGTTTCAGATGAACTTCTCTTGAACATATGAATGAAACGACCAATGATTTGGTAGAATTGACTCAGAGATGACACAGGGTATGACCTTGTAGCAAATCGAATGAGAGACAAATGGATTTCCCAAACCGGCTTCAAATAATGAATAGGGGGTGTCATGTTCAAGAGCGACACTTACTGCCAATCAATATGAAGACAAGAACATATCCCTTTCCCAAATTTTCCCCCACCATTTCTGGCAAGTACCTCTTTATTTTTACGCAAGCTTGAGGAGGATAACATATGCTTGTTGATATAAGCTTATCCTTCAGATAAGTCCTTCGAAGTATGTTTAATGAACCCTAGGAAGGAGTGGTTCGGTCCCATCACGGGTCTGTCAATGTTTGTTTAACGAGTCCAAAGATAGAAAACTCGAAGGTTTTTCATGATTATAGAGTCTGGAAAAAAATTTAAAAGAGAACTCTCTCAGTTCATTTTTCATAAAATAGTATGATGAGACCGAAAAAGAGATAAATTATCGCCCACCAAATGCTTTCTTCAAATACTTTATCGAGCGTGAAAAATAGCAAGGTCGCTCGGCTATCTTTTCATGTTTAGAGAGTCTGAAAAGAGCTTAAAGAGGACTCCAGGGGGGTTCATTTTTCGTATAACCTTGTTGAGCCCGAAAAAGTGATAAAAGTATACTCGATCACATTCTCATGTATTTTCGAGCGTGAGAACGGACAAAGACCAAGCTCGAGGTTTTGTGCAAAAACCATGAAAAACAATCAAAACATGTGATGAATAAGAAAAAATATGTCTACATCCCTGTATATGAACATTGAAGTCGTTACACCTGCAAAAGTTACACTCAAAAGGGCATTAGGGATTAGGTTTTAATAAATAAATAATTATAAAAAATCAATAACATGGTAAAAGTAAATATAAAGAAGTAAAAACTCTTTTTACCATATCATTTTAACTTTATCATTATTTGAGCCCAAAAACCCCTCTTTTACCCTCGAAATTCAGCGTTAGATTGCGGAAGTTACGAGCATCCATTCGATGAACCGTCAACGGTAGTGAGGTAGGCTCTTTGTCCTCTACTTTTTCATGGTTTAATTTTTCATTTTCATTGGCAAAAACTATCATTTTGAGTTTGTTTTGGGGGTTATTATGGCGCTCATCCATTCTCGCAGGTGAGTTACACGGGACCTGGGAGAATGGGTCATTCTCGTAGGTGATCCCAAAGGCACCTGCGAGAACCTCACACTGTGCCTAAAGGGCACCTGCGAGAACCGCAAAGTGTAAAAGTTTTTTTTTTTTAATTGTTCAATGAAAAGATACCAATTTGTGAATAGAGTTATTAATCTTCTTCTTGTGCTTCTTATGTAGGTATTTGGCCATCAAAATGGTTCTGGAATGGCGTGAAAGGGAGCATGAAGAAGATAATTCCATTTCCGGAAATCATCCGCCCACCATTGCCACTTTGAGAAACTGTGGTCTTCTGAAGTACTTTCGTATCCTGGGCATGAGGGCCCAAGTCAGGTTATTAGAGTACCTTGTGCATATGTGGGATCCCGATCAGCAAGTATTCCATGTAGGGGTCCACACATTGTCCTTGGATATTGAGGACATTTACTTCTTGACAGGACTGTCATGGCATGGGTACCACGTGAGCCTGACTGGTAGCAGAGGTGGTGGGCTGCCCATGAGTGAGTACTGTCACTTACACTGTGTTCCAGAGGCAGAGAGGAAGAAAGGGAAAGTAGCTATTTGGGGAGTACGGGATTTGACCCTCCGCACTATTTTGTTCACCATTGCTCGTATGTCTGGGAGCTCCGCTCCTCACATGGCGCTCCAAAGTTACTTTCAGTATTCCATAGAGTGTACTGAGCCTCGGGTTTTTAACTGGGCAGATGCAGTGCTTCGTAGCATGAAAAGGCAGTTGACCAAATGCAGGTGAGGCGACCTGAAGCAATTTGGGCACGGGTCTTTGTTGGTGTCCTTATTTCTCGAGAGGGTTCCATTACTGAGGCTACCGGTTGAGTGGGATTTACCTGCCCCAACAGATCCAAGAATGTTGAGATGGTGTCAGCTCATGGCCCGACATGTAGCGGGACCAATTATCAAATATGATGATACCTTCTTCGACTAGTTGCGACCACAGATGTTGATGGTCGATGATTATGCTTATGCTGGTTTGGATTTCTGAGGAGATCCAGACTTAGTCCTGCCCGAGGATGCTCAGTGGGGGGAACTTGGTAAGAAGTACACAATTTTTTTCCTTTTTAAATATTTTTGTGAATTTTATTATATGCAAAAAAAAATTATATGTTTGTCCAAAGACTAAATACAAAATTCGTTGTTGATGACACAGATATGGGACCTTACTGACCTTCTAGTACTTCTCCCATTCAGCAGCGAGGAGAGGTGGCACTAGTGCCACGATGGGACGCTGAGGATTATGAAGCAGTGGAACAAAACCTAGAGGGTTTGACAGCAGATATTCCAGACATGCCTCTTGGAGAGGTTCCACGACGTTATCAGCGTCATACAATAGGAGTGTCAGATTCCATTGGTCGACTGCTCTGTAGGGTTTCCCGAGCAGTCGTGTGTTACCGTGAATATCATCCATGACGTCACTTTGTAGAAGCTATGAGCTTCAGATTTTAACATTTTGGTCCTCGGACAGAACTCTTTTGGTCGTTATATATACATACGGCTTCTACTGGTTTATCTTGTGTTGTGTGAAAATTGATGTGATTGATTTATAAATGATCCAAATGTCTGTCTAATACATAGTTAGCCAATGCATTAGTTAATGTATTTAGACATCTAGGAATATGTTGATATTCAATATAATCAAAATAACGTTCCAAAAGGTGAATTCGCAAATACACCCGAAACAAAGTAAGACTTCGAATAGTATAGACATTACTTAACTGTAGTACTACAAGCTACGAATCGAGTCGCACAACCAAATGACGGATTCCGAGTGAGATAGCATCAATCAACAATTTGATAACAGCGCTATACTCTGCAATATTGTTGGTCGCACGGTCGAGACACACACCTCGTAAGGAGACAAGTTCATTTGTAGGGGCGTAAATTTCCCATGCAGTGGAAGCAAGGTTCTGAGTACTACGTCTAGCGCCATCAGCGAAGCCAATGTAGGGTAGCGAAGACTCCGACATCTAGAAATCAAACACAATGTCACATAAGGGCAGAGACCAGATAACGACAAAAGCAAGCTATAGTAACACACAAGAAGTATGATACAATAAAAATACAAGTACTCGTGCACAGGTGATTTTATGCATAGTACTTCTTCAAGTACAACCCATCCCTGGGTTCACTCAAAGGGATACCATCATAATCTACTAACTCATACGCCCCTTTTCCCAAAAATCATCGAACGATATAAGGACCTCACCACATAGCTTCAAATTTTTCATCTCCTAGCATATCTTGATCTTGTTCATAGAGGAGAACGAGATCTCCTTCGGAGAAAACGCGAGGCTTGACATGTTTGTCGTATTGCGCCTTGACACATTTTTTATGAGATTCTATGATTAGGGTAGCATCGCGTCGAGTTTCATCTAATCGCATAAGATACAATAGACGTTCTTCCTCAGCAGAAGTGTTTGGTAGGAGTTCAACAGCTAGTTTTAAAGAGGGTATCTCGCATTCAATTGGGAGAATGGATTTCAAACCATAGACTAACTGGAAAGGTGTAAACCCAGTGGCGGACTTGACGGATGTCCGGTAAGCCCACAATACCAAAAACAACATTGTGTGCCAACTTGTTTTGTGAATCCCTATCATTCGTTAGAGCATAGTTACGAGAACTTTGTTAATTGATTCGACTTGGCCATTGACTTGTGGGTAATAGGGCGTTGAGTTTTCATGGTGAAGACCCAACTTTTCCGTAAGTTTGGACATCATGAAGTTTCTAAAATGGCTACCGTGATCAGTGACGATAGCCTGGGGAACACCAAAACAAGCTATGACGTGATTAAAAATGAATAATGTTTTGGTCTTTCCAGTGTTGTCAAATGTCGGCATCGCCTCGGCCCATTTCGTAAAATAATTGATGGCTACAATAATGTATCCATGACCCCCGGCTAAGTGAGGGTGACATGTCATGAAATCGATGCCCCATTTCGCAAAGGGACCAACGGAGACCATAGGGTGAAGAGGAGAGGGATGGGATCGTATCTTGTTATTATAGGTCTGGCAAGCATGGCATTTTTGAATGGTGATTATGCAGTCGTTAAATAAAGAAGGCCAAAAATACCCTACTCGTAAGATATTTTGGGCAGTAGCATACCCAGAAATATGACCACCACATGCTCCAGAATGGCAGCCATTCAGAGCTTTCTCAACTTCGTCGAACGTTAGGCAGCGTCAAAAAACAGAGTCAATCCCCTGACAATAAAGAGTATCCCCGAGGATAATATATTGACGGGCTTGGTAGCGTATTCGACGTCGGTCAGTACTAGACAACGTTGGCGAGAAAGTCTGGGTTTGGAGATATATGATGATATCTCCATACCAAATATCATCAGAGCTGATGAGGAAAAGGGATTCATCGGGTAATGAATCAACTGCTACATTTTCCGTTTCAGAATAGGGAAATTCGCATATCAACTCAGCAAACACTAAGGACTTCTTGGACTTGGTGCGTTTGAATTCCAAGTCAAACTCCTGGAGTATGACGATCCATTCGGAGTATTTTCCCCCTATCAATTGACATGTGAGAATGTGTTGCATAGGGTTGTAGTTAGAAATCACTGTAGTCTTGCGCAAGAGGATATAGTGTCGGAAGTGTTGGACGGCTTGGACGGCTACCAAGGCCAGTTTTTAGACATGTAAATACTTGATTTGAGTAGGCGTTAGACTTCAACTCAAGTTGTAGATAACATGTTCGTCGTTAGCATCATCCTCTTGGACGAGAACCATACTAATGGTGTAATATGAGGCAGCAAAGTAGAGGAAATAATCGCGACTATAATCAGGGGGAAAGAGAAGCGGAGCACATGTTAGGGATAATTTCAAAGCTTCGAAAGCATTGGTTGCAATAGTATCCCAGATGAACTCTGAACCCTTTTTGAGGAGCCGCGTAAATCCACGAGTTATCTCAGCATAATTTGGGATAAAACGACGAAGAAAGTTTGCTTTCCCCTACAAACTTTGTAACTGGCGAAGGGTAGAAGGAGGAGAGAGATTAAGGATCACCTCAACCTTTAAAGGATCCACCCTGATCCCTTGACGTGAAACGATAAAACCTAGAAGTTGGCTGGATTCCACGCAGAAAACGCACTTATGAGGATTCAAACGTATACGGTAGAACCGACAGTAGACGAAAATGGCTTGGAGGTGGGTTGGATGATCAACTCGGTGCATTGAGTGAGCGGGTAAATCGTCCAGATATGGTTGAACGATGTGCTTGATATCATGGAAAGCATAAGACATAGCGCGTTGAAAAGTTGCGCCAGCATTCTTGAGACTGAAAGGGATTTTTCGACAGGAAAAAGTGCCCCAAGGACAAATAAAAGCTGTCTGATGTTGATCCTCGGGAACAATGTTGATTTGATTATACCTGGAGAAACCATCCATCAGAGAGAATATTTCACTTCCGGCGCAATCGTCGACAATCTGATAGACGAAAGGGGTAGGAAAGTTATCTTTGGGACAAGCTTTTTGATATCCCTATAATCAACGGATACACGAATTGTGCCTTGTTTCTTGTCGATCGGGACAAGATTGGAAACCTAGTCAGTGAGATACATCGAGTAAATAAATCCATCTTTAAGAAGTTTCTCGACTTCAAGCTTGATAGCAGTCGCTTTACGTGGATGAACTGGACGAAGGTGTTTCTGGACGGGTTTAACGTTGAGGTATGTCTTGATCTCATGTATCACAATGTCGGGGTCGATACCCGACATTTCTTCATAGCTCCAGGCGAAGATGTCACGAAACTATTTGAAAAGGGATGTGTATGTGACGATTTCGTCAGAAGAACATGAAGCTCCGATATAGACATTTTCGACAATCCCAGGTTTGACGGATATGTCGAGGGGAATAGTGGGCGAGATATTTCTTAAGTTCCCTTCATAAAACACATCGTGTGCAGACTCGGGAACGATTGAGATGACGACAACGGTAGACGAGGTCGAGATCTGTTGATAGTTCTCAATGGTATGTTGCTCCAGAAAGAGGATGGAACGATGATGTCCATCGTCCCAAGGGGTGTCTTCCATGACAAACATGATCATTTCGTCTTCGGGAAAAATGACACGGAAAGGACCTGGAGATAACTCACCAAGAGAGGGGGGAGAAGGTGTTGCTGATTGAATGGCCTGATAGGCGGATTCGACCAGGCTTAATGGAATTTCGTCGTCATAATGAAGATAATCTTGGGGGTCAGGTACTATCCAGGGGTCGTGAGATGCAGTAAGTTCATGAATGGAGGTGGAGATCATGTTGATTGAAGCAACAGGTGAGCATGGAACATCGGGCGGTGGAATGGGGAAAGTACCCATTAACGAAGAGTCTTTGAGAATGCCTACACTGATGTTCTCATAACTCGGTGGGGTGCTAGCGATGAACGGTACATTTCCATTACGGGTATTAAAATTAAAGAAGGCTAATTGGTCGACGGTGACTACCTTCCCTTGATGTGGGAAACGTACCACACGGAAAAGGGTCGACACAATTGCGTGCATGGAATATATCCAGTTGCGGCCAAGCAGAAGATTGTAATCAAGGGGAGCGTCAAAGACTTCCACTTCGACTTGGACCGTTTTGCCTTCTAACGTGATGGGCAACGAAGGAACAACATCGTAGGGATTAAAACTGGAGCCATTGAAGGCTTTGAGAGTATTCTGGGATTCATTCAAAGAGGAAGAGCCAATGGCTTTCCAGCAGGTAAGAGACATAACACACGTCGAGGCACCCTCGTCGATAACGGTTCGACAAATGTTTTTGTCAGAGACAATCACTTGGATCTGGAACGTGAGTTGAGGGGGTAACCTTGGAATGTGATCTTCCAAGTCAAAAATTATTAAATTCGTATCCGTCGGATCGATTCCACCGATAGCTTTAAATAGTGCCTTTCGTTGTGTGGGACAACTTTGAAGGACTTCGAGGGCTGACATCGTAGAAGGTGCTTGGGCCAAATCTTCAACAATGATGTAGTTCTGGGCAGCACGAGCATGAGGATTGAAAGCCAATTTCCGAACGACGCCCTTTGGGGGGGGTCGAAGAACTGTGTCGAGACTCAGTCGTTCGAGATGAAGAGGATCATTGGTAGGTGGAGTCATGGGAGAGGGTTGTACCAAGGAAGGAGGTAAATCATCAACCTTCTCTTTAGAGGGAGAATAATCTTTGGCTCGAGTAGTGAGTGCAACGTTGCTCTGATTTGAATCACCAGTACACATCAATACATAGGATGTAGTAGAAGATGAGGGTTGGTCATGAATGACCAACTGAGCCTGTTGTTGAGACGGGAAGGGTTGGGACAAAACGGTCAGAGCAGGTGGTTTTGGAGCTCCTTGAAGGAACTTAGTGACCTCGGTGCGTCGTGGACAATCCTTCGTGTAGTGATCATCACCACAGATAAGACAAGGGTATCGAGGTTTGTGTTTATCCTGATCATAAACAGGTGTAGTTTTGGTTTGCTCCGCTTGAGAGGTATTTTTTTCCTCCTTATTCTTACCCCATCCCTTTTTGGATTTGTTTTTATCGGCTGGGGTAGATTGAAATGCATTTACCTCAGAAGTCTTGTCGGTGGGAGAGGCAAGAGACGGAGCATTTTGAACATTAGAAGAAGCAAGTTTGGGGTTGGTGCTTGAGGTGAAATGTGGTTGGGCCTGGAAAGTGCCAATCACACCATCGGCTGCATGAGAAGCAGCTGGAGTAGTTGAAGTGGCAGAAGTGGAAGGACGAGGTAAGTCAGGTAGTAAGTCATAAAGGGTACCCGTTTGTGAGTAAACGAGGTCAAGGTATTGAGTATGACTTATGGCATGCTCTTCCGTGACTACTCCACCCATGGAAATGTCACGACCGATATCGTTCACAAATGATTTGGTGAACCACTCTACCAGCAATTGATCGGGGAGTTCGAGTTTGATGAGACGTCGTCTCCGTCGCCACTCATGAATGTGATCGGATATATGAGTGGCTTTGTTTTGTTTGAAATAACTCAAAATCTTGGTCCCTGTTTCATAACAGATCGGTAATTGGTAGTGTGTGAGTAAATCCATAGCTAGGGTGTTGAAGTCAGCGAAGAAACCTCGTGGTAATTATATATACCACTTCGCATCAGAACCTGTGAGGGTTCGTTGAAAAATACGTAAACGAATAGAGTCATCCATCAACGAGTTGAATGAACACCAAAGGTGAAAATTCATGACGTGATTGTTCAGGTCCTCTCCCACTTTGCTGTCAAATTTAGGGATGTCCGATGGTAGCTTGGCTAGTATAGCAGGCCATTGGGGAGAGTGACGAATTGGATCATTTAAAATCCTTGACAAATTTGGAAGATCCAAAGTGGCCAAGAAGGGTAACTGTCGATTCACCTGCGGGTACTGGTGTCTTTGGGGAGGAAGTCCCGTCGGCAAACCAGTAGGACCATAAGAAGTCTGCATATAATGTGAAGACCCAGGCAGATTCGGTGGTGGTTGGAGAGGATAGTAGCTCATGGGATTGTATCCTGGAACAGGGACGTGAGTTTGAGCATTCGAGCCCCAAATGGGATTGAACGTACCTGGATATGGTTGGCCTATACTATGGGGTATCACAGATGCAACTGGAAACTGTTGCCCCCCAGTCGATTGAGGAGGATGTTTTATCAACTAATTCCAATACTGGGCCAAGGACAGAGGTATGTTTTGTCCATAAGGTGGGGTCGATCCTCCTATCGAAGGTGGTGTTCCAATTGGGGGTAGTGTTCCAATTGGGGGTTGTGTTTCAATTGGGATTTGCGTTCCAATAGGAATTTGCCTGCTAAGAGGGGGTTGAGTCATACTACCTTGGTGAAATTTTCCACCAATGGGAATCTGGTAATTTGGTGTGAATGACAGAATAGTGCCACTATGATTGAGACTGCTAGTGGAGGACGAGAAAGGTCCTCCAAAAGGAAATTGAGGGAGTGTCGAAATAAAACCGGGAAGAGAGTGCCCAGAACAAGAAGGACCACCAAGAGAGTCGGATGGGGTTTGCGTAGGAGTGGGAATGGAAGCATTCAACGCACGGTATCCAGGTGGTAGTGTTGGGGTGATGTTGGGCATTCGCGGTGTGCTTATGGGGGCGAGACTAACCGTGGTAAACCCGGTGTGAACACTCATAGTATCTGTATGATGGGCCATTTCTATAGGGATGGTCAAGATGTGGTCAGATCGTGAGGCGTCTGTACCAGGAAAATAATAGGCAGTAGTAAACAGTATTGTCTCTGGGCTAGAGATTTCAGAAATCACAGGTGAGATGATTTCGGAAATCACAGGTGAGCCTGGACCAAAAATGTCCCGTCAAAAAACACCTGTAGACTAAAAAGGATCTTGGCCTTCTATGCCTGGAAAGGGTCCAACCGGTGATCCAGAAGACACAACAACTAAGTCTCTAGAAGAATTCAGTCGCATAAATGGTCACTCAGAGTCAGGGTGAAGTTGAAAGTCCTCTCGAGTATTGTTAATTCGGAAATGTTCTAGAGAGTTAGTTCGTTCCACTTGTGGCATGGTGACAGTTGGGACTTCACTTTGCCGAGGAGAGCCCTCAGGTGAACTTGTAGGCAAGGGTTGAGAACCTTCCAGATGCTCTGGAGATAAACCCTGCATTCTATGTGAACGACGTGGAGGAGCTATTGTAAATGAGTGACAAACTTACGAATAAAAAACGTATGGTCAACTTTGATAAACAAACAGCACGCGCTAGTAAACAAAATCTAGGAAACAATACCAAACAAACGAGACCTTCTAATTTCGAAGTCACTAGTTGGTGATGAAATCCAACGTCGCAACAACGAGACGAGAAGGGGTTGGGTGAGGGTGGAAAAGTTACACTGATGACCTGCTTAACGGACTTACACCCTGGTGCAAGATCCCACACATAATCGTGGGTATACCCTCCAAGGAGCCCGAGTGAGTTTGGCCAACGTCGATTCTAGGTACCGTGAAGACTTTCCCCTTCACAATCACCTTCTGTAAGACCCTAGAAATATAGGTCACTAAGGTTACCACCGACAACAATAAATCCTGGGGGGACAGTCGACAGTTCGATCCACACGCAAGGGCAGGGTATCTAACCCAAAATCAAATCAAAAGGCTTCCACTCATCATTGTGGGTATACCTCCAAGTGATCCTCTTAATACGTGCAATCTCTACACCGATATCAACAAAGCAGGGTGAGTAACTCTGTCAATACCAATGCGACCTCATGTTTGACCCTTGTGTGAGAAGGGTGTCCCAAGACAAAATGTTGTAAATGGAATTTGACACTCCTTAACACAAGATTCTATTGTGTGTTTTGTGCTTTGGAGAGTGTATCTCTCTTCCTATCCCAAAGCGTTAGCCTAGCGTTAACAATTCTCTATTGTTTCCTTTTCAATAATTTCAACAATTGATTTTCAATACTTTCGAAGACGAAAATGATTTTGAAAGAAAAATGTTGTTCACTTTTCAAAAAGGACCTACACCATGATGGTGAGAGTGAAGAAAACCAAAAACTAATGAACAAGCAATAGATAAAAACCCAAACCAATCTTTCAATGGAAACACAAATAACAAGCAGACCAAACTAGCCTTTTCAATTGCATGAGAAAAATGATCTTCCAAATAATGAGCAAATGATAAAGACAAAGAAGCTCAACTTTCAACTGATCGTCGGTCCTTAACCAAACAAGCAGACTCAAATTCTAAAATCAGAGAGTATATCTTTGCAGAGAAAAGTCAAGAAATGAAAGTCAAGAAAAAAGTGACAGGAAGAGCCTTTGATTTCCCAAGACTGTTCGTGCACAACATCCGAAGACAAGAAAACATCAACCAATGGTCCAAGAAGCTCTTTTTAGGCACCTATACTGATCTAGGCAATTGATCATGCAAAAACCTCAAATCCAAAATTTTGAAAAGAGGGTTCGCAGGCTAACAGTATTACACAGTGCGAGAATGGGTCATTCTCGTAGACCAGCTTTGAGAAGAGTGCGAGAACCTTGCACTGGACCTAAAAGCAGGGTGTGAACTTAGTAGATTCTCACAGGCCACTATGGAGTGCAGTGCGAGAATGTCTGAAACTAATCAAATTTTTGGAAAAAGACAAAAAAATTGAAGAGGCCTCTGGACCCAGAGGGTTTATTAGGGTATCCTGAAGACTCAGAGATTGATATGAATGGATAAAGGTAAGGCAAAAGCAAATAGCCAAGGAAAAATACCAAAAACCACAAATAAAACGGGTTATTTCCCCAGTGGAGTCGCGAATTTTGTTATCGGACTAATCGGTAGGTTCGGACACTAACAGATCTCCCTAGATCCACCTGGATCTAGAACAAAACAGGACAGGACATGAATCTTTCCCTAAGTTTTTACCATTGAATTAGCTAGTAGGGAGGAACAAGTAACATACCTTTGTATCACTTCCTAGGGTCTTTGTTGCTCCTGCTTCGCTCCGATGCTCTCATGAAGTCAAGACCAAGACAACACAAACCAACCAAAGTGAATATAGAAAAATATATTCAACTGTCAACTTATGTGTATGATCAAGGAATTACACAATAAAGTGAGAATGACTTTATGGGAAAAGGACATGCCACTGTATCATATTAATCGAAAGTAGAAGATACAACCTGATCGCCTTGATGTCGCAAACTTCCTTTCAGTGGCTATTGGCTCCAACACACACACTTGCTTGATCCTTGTATGAAGAAGATCAAATCCCTCTTGATAGACTTGCTAGAGTCTCCAAGCTCCTGTTCAAGCTAGGTCCTTCACACAATTCTTTCACCAATTCTCCAATGAATCTTGCTTAACCTTTTCCATGAGAATTCCATCAATATATAGGAGAGAATGAGATGGTTACTTGGATAAGAATGATCCCAAAATATCAGAGAAACCAGTAAAAGGATAACCATTCGAATGCCAACCCATTCTTCTAGAAGATTCCCTTCTAGAATCATCGAGACTTCATATTTTTCCAAGCTTTAAAACAAGTTTGCACCCTCT
>SNQJ01S0020993.1:121229-135103 GCA_010110895.2 Picea sitchensis | reverse complement strand
AGAGAGGCTAAATGCACCAAGAAAAAGAATAGAAACAAAACTGAACAGATGATCCCACCCAGAACTAGCGCACCACTTTCCCCAGAGACCTGCGCACAAAACTGCCAACTGCAGTGCGCACAACTGGCTCTGCAATTCTGAGAATGTGTAATAATGAAATTGGCGCCCTGTATTTATAGTGGATTGGCCAGTCTAACTGGGGACGACCTGACCAGTCTAACTGGGCCGACTTCTCTTTCTGGGCATCAATAAATTCAATATAAATATATTTGTTCAGCCGACAACCTGTCTAGGGTTTTCTTCAATTCTTTGCTTCCTTCCGAAGGATTCTAATCTCATCATAGGTCATCATAGAGGTTCATACCTCCCGAAGATACCATAATATTAACAGTATGGACATTAGTTGAAAAAGGATATGATGTTCCAAAAGTCACTCCCATAGAAGTAGAAGACAAGAATAAATTTTGGGAACACGCAAAGGCTTTAAACACACTACAAGCTGGACCGAGTAAGAAGATCCTAGCTAAAGTACTAAACTGTAAAAATGCAAAACAACTCTAGGATAAATTGGAAACTATATATGCATGAGATTCCAAGGTAAAGAGGGCCAAACTTCAGACTTTCAAAGTACAATATGAAGGTCTAAAAATGAAGGATGAAGAAAATACCTCAGAGTACTTCGGAAGAGTTGATAATATTGTTAATGCAATTAGAGGTTTGGGAGTAGAAGTTTCAGACAATGAGTTAGTTGAAAAGATACTAAGAACACTACCTATGATATATAATCCTAAAGTGTCCACTCTTGAAGATCGAGAGAACCTATATCAACTCACCATGGATGAATTGTATGGAATTCACATAGCCTATGAACAAAAAGAAAAACATGAACATAAAGAAAAAGAGATGGACAAAATCATGAGCAACTTGAAAAACCAAGTCCTAGAAGAAAATAGGATGGAAGAAAGCTTGGAGAAGTCTCTTAAAGAGAAACAAATAATTTGTGAAAGAATGGAATTACAGACATAAAACACATAAGATACACAATACAATAGAGACACATATATGTGTGGTTCACCCAGTGTGAGCTACGTCCACCAAAGAAATTGTCGAGTCCTTCCTTTATTATTATCCAACAAATGAAGGGATACAACCTACAACACACATGTTGTAATTTACTCTTCTTTCTCTCATAGTCTCCTCACTCAAAATACAATATTCATAATAATACATAGTTGCAATACATTTCCCTCATAAAAGAGGGTTTCCTTCTAGGGAAAAAAACCCTAACATAACTTCTATCGTCGTATCTGCAACCTTATAATGAATGGTCCATATTTACTATCAAATTACAATATACATTTACAAGGAAAATTTTCCTTCGAGGGCCCGCTTGCCCCCGGACCCTGAAGGGGGGTAACCCCCCCTACACTCCCTCTCATAGAGGAATGTACATTATTTCAGGGTGTAAAGTCTTCATGGGGTATAAAAATGGTTGAAAAACAAAGACCTTTGAATCATGAAGATAATCATGCTCCATAACCAACAAGTAGGTATCCAACTCCCTATCAGGGAAATTGAGAACCTAAGTCTAAATATCGTCTTCTTGGTAATCACATGGATATCAGGGTCGAATTCATTGCACCAGGCATCGAGGCCACTCATGTTCTATATGGTGGATTTTTTGAGACCCACAGTTTATGATTGGTGCACCTCACTACTAGACAACATGAAGAGCAAGTCGACATACTACAAACTCAGGAGAATGAGGAACTTTGGGTTCACATCCATATTGTGTAGTTTTTTCTTTGAGAGGGTTCCATCTATGAGCCCTGGAGTATAGATTAATAAACATGGACTACATGATCCAGCCATGTCACGGTGGACCGAGGTGATGAGGTGGCTAGGAGGTGGTAGGGTTCCAACCCCCTACAACGTTGAGTTATTTCACTGGTGGCGACAACCGATCATAGCCATCGATGAATACCTCTATGAGGGGATAGAATATCGAGGGGACCGTAACATGCCATTTCCCCCAAGATCCACCTTTGGAGAGATCGGTGAGAAATGATTTTTATATATTTCAATTTTTTTTGTTTTTCAATTTGATAAATAAAATAAAAAACACAAATATTTTTGGTATGGTATCATGTATTAATGGTTGTTTTATTACACAGATGTTGGTCTACGAGGATCGTATGGGTACCCAAAACATCAACGGACGGGTCGAGGAGATGCGATGGTAGGTGGGGATGTAGAGAGAGTTCTCCAAAATGTGCAGGGAAACCTTTCTCGTTTGACGCACAGGATTCCTATGTTCCAGGTGGAGGATCTACAAAAGGTAGGTGGTGGGTGTACCCTGTGTGTGGGTGAGACTCTTCCAACATCTTGCAAACATCGTAGTGTGCTATCATGACACGCATCCAACACCATAGTATTAGATGCCATGGTTATGTGATGTACCTGTCGTATATGTATTTTGAGGGCATGAGCCCAATTTTGTACTATGACACCATATTTTTTGGACTTTAAAGGATGAAATATAAAAAACTTTTGGTCTTTGGATTTACTTGTATATCTTACAATGGATGAATGTATGAATGTGTGTTTTCTTTACTTAGTTATGTAACAAATTCCAATATAAAATGTAATTAGCATAAGCATTAGATACTTGATTAGAACTTCCAGGGATGTGATTAGAAGTAAGAAAATAAAAATATCATTTCAAAATTCGTCCCCGTAGAAATTGTCGGAGTAAAGTAGGATCTCGCACTTGGTAACTATCATTCAACTGACATACAACTAACTAGTAATCCAGAAGAACTTCTAAATATTGTACGCCATGTGAAATGGAGTCATGTAATATCTCTATAATGGTGGTATACTCATCCTCGTTATTTGTTGATGGCTCTAGACATACGCCACCTAAAGACATCAGTTGTCCCTCAGGTGAATAAATAATCCAAGCGGTGGAAGCCATGTTCTATGTATGACGACTGGCACCGTTTGTGAATCCTAAGTACATCAAAGATTCTGTTGACATATGCCAACCAAGGGAAAAATCAATAATAAATTCAGGTACACAAAACAAAAATAAGTATATACACTAAGATACATTAATATACAAAGGTCACGCCCGGGCTTGAAGGCTCAACCATAATACCTTTTAAGGTAGAGCCCATTTCTACGCTTGTCGAGCACATTCCCCTCAAATTCTTCTAATTTGTAGGCTCCTTTCTCTTACACACATCACACGATATAAGGACCATGCCACATGGGGTTAAAATTTCTTGCTCCCAGCAGTTCTCTAGCTTGGTCATAAAGAAGGACCAAGTCACCCTCGGCGTACTGTCGGGGGCAGATAGACTTATTGAATTGGACCTTAACACATCGTTTATTTGATTCTATGGTCATAGAGGCAACTCAGTGTTGCTCATTGAGGTGCTCTATGTGTACGAGGTGTTCTTCAAGATCAGTTGTGTTAGGTAGGAACTTGATTTCCAACTTAAGGGAAGGGATTTCACATTCAATAGGAAGAATTGACTCCAGACCATGTACTAGCTGAAATGATGAGAAATCGGTGGAAGTTTTTACCATGTTTTGGTATGCCCATAATGGAGGGTAAAGCATCACATGCTAGTTAGATTTAATATTCTTGATATTTTTTTGCAAAATGGTCTTTAGATATTTATTCATGGCCTCTACTTGTCCATTTTCCTGGGGATATTAGGGGGAAGATTGATCATGTGTAAACCCTAGTTTCTATGATAACTCTGTCATCATCCCATTCTAGAAGTGACTGCCATGATCAGTGACAATCTCTTTCTGGATTTTGAACCGAGCTATAATATGATTGAACACGAAAAGTGTTGCAGTCTCACCATCGGTTTTAATGGTAGGCATGGCCTCAACACATTTAGTAAAATAATCCACGGCCACGATAATATGACAGTGTCCCCCAGACGAGTTTGGGTTTTAGTCCATGAAATCCACCCCCCACTTAGTGAAGGGACTGATGGTAATGACCGGGTGAAGAGGGGAAAGGTGCAAATGAATTTTACAAGTGAACACATGGCAAGTGTGACACTTCTTGACTGCTTCAACGCAATCTTTAAAAATTGACAGGCAGAAATAATCAACTCGCAGTATATTTTGGGTTGTCACAAGCCCGGATAAATGGCCACCACATAACCCACTATGACAGTCATAAATAATGGCCTCAACCTCCTCCTGGATCAAAGAACGATGCAAAATATTGTCTACCCCTCGATGATACAAAGTTTCATTGATAATAAGGTAGTTCTTAGCCTGATGGCATATGCGTCATTGGTCATCTCTCAACAAATGTTGAGGAAAATTCAGGGTTCGAAGGTAGATTAAAATATCTCCATACCAGGGGTCAAAAGATGAGATAAGGAAGATATTTTCATCCGTGAATGAATCGTCGTGAAAAATATCCTCATCCGACCTACAAAATTCCGACATTAGTTCCGTAAAAACTATTCATTTCTTGGATTTCGCAGAGGAAAAATCAAGATCAAATTCTTTCAAAATAACAATACACTTACTGTGTTTCCCCCCTATGATACGCCTTGTAAGGATTTATTGAAATGGATTGATATCAGTAACCACGGTAGTTTTGCAGAGTAAGATATAGTGATGTAATCTTTGAACCACATGAAAGGTGGCTAAGGCTAGATTCTCTACGTGGGAGTATTTCAGTTCAGGACCAACTATATTTTGGATAAGGTAGTAGATAAAATGTTCATGGATCTTGTCATCTTCCTGATCAAGGACCATACCAATAGTCCCTTCAGACGCAGCAATGTAAAGAAAATAGTCTCTACTGTAGTATGGGGGCTTTAGCAGAGGCATTGATACCAAGGATTTCTTAATAGCATCGAAGGATTCTTGGGCTCTCTCATCCCATATGAATGGAGTTTCCTTCTTCAAAAGACACATTAAACCTTTAGTTATGTTGGCATAGTTGGCTACAAAATGATGCAGGAATTTAGCCTTCCCATGTAAACCCTGAAGTTGTCAGATGTTATGTAAGGGAGGAAATCAAAGTATTGGCTCAACCTTCATAGGATCCAACATGATCCCATGCTTAGAAACTATGAATTCTAAGAGACCAGACCTAACAAAAAATATGCATCTGTGAGGGTTCATATGAATGCGATAATAATGACATATTTCAAATACTAATCGAAGGTGATTCGAGTGATCTACCCTCTTGAGAGAGTGAACAGTGAGATCGTCTAGGTAAGATTCAACAATATGCTTAAGATCGTGAAACACAAAGTTCATGGCACGTTGAAAGGTCTCCCTAGAATTTTTAAGACCGAAAGGCATTTTCCGTTATGCAAAGGTTCCCCAAGGACAAATAAACGATTTCTTGTGTTGATCCTTGGGTTTGATTTGAATTTGATTATAACCTGAAAATTAGTCCATAAACGAAAATACTTTTCTTCCCACACACTCATCAAGAATCTTGTCAATAAATGGAGTGGGGAAGTTGTCATTAGGACAGGCTTTATTCAAGTCCTTTAAATCCATACATATGTGGACATATCCTTGCTTCTTATCTACGGGAGAGGGGTTGGAAACCCATTCGGTAAAGAGAATCGAGTAGATGAATCCAACATTGAGAAGCTTCTCCACCTCTGCCTTAATAGCAGGGGCCTTCCTAAGATTAACAACTCTAAGATGTTTTCGAGTAGGTTTAGCATTCAGATAAGTTTTAATTTCATGTTTGACAATGTTTGGGTTGATCCCAAACATCTCTTCGTATGACCAAGAAAATACATCTAGAAATTCCTTGAAGAGATCGGTGTAGTTTTGAATTTCCTCAAGTGAACAATCTGCACCGACATATATGTTTTCAATTTTACCAAGAGTTTGAGAGATTTCGATCGCGACGGTAGGAGAAATTTTTGTCATGTTTCCTTAGGCATAAATACCATGCATGTATAATGGAACCACGGCATGACCGACCATCTCACTCAAGGTGAACCTATACTCATCATGTTCAATCCTCACAAGCTCTAGGAGAAAATAGGATCGATGGTGCATGTTATCCCAAGGCCTATAAGGACCGGACATGGCCTCTAAGATGGCTTCATATAAAGATAAATTATCTTCAAGGAAATCATGTGAAAAAGATGATTATACGGCCCATATGGGCTCTAAGATAGGATCCACCTCGTCCATCCGCGAGGAGGAAGGATATGGGTCAGCAATAGCTTCTTGGATAGTCTGATACACAATTTCTACTACAGACAACGACATCGCCATCTCGATGTGTGAATGACCTTCACATGACATATTCGAATAAGGTAGGGTCCAAGTGTCATTGAAATACGAAGTACGGAAAGGATTGAACTTTATCGACAATGAAGACTCACCAGAGATGGAATTAATGTAGGAAATTTGTGTCATGAAATCAAAAGTACCCATCAAGGAGGAATACATCCTAACACCAACATTCTCAGTTTCCTGCTGAGAATTATCAATAACAAGGATTGAAGGCCCCATCGATGTAGTAGGAATAAGATGTGAAAAGGAAAATTGGTCGATCGTCACAATATTTCCTTTGTGAGGAAAGCATAGAATGTGAAAAATCGACGACACAATTCTTGTAGTAGCATAATTCCAATTACGCCCTAATAAAAGATTGTAATCAAGAGGTGCATGAACCACCTCAACCTTGACCTCCACAGTCTTTCCTCCTAACTGGACCGGGAAAGTGGGAAGGATATTGTGGGTTCTAAAATAATGTCCATCGAATGTAGTTAACATGGTAATGGATTGAGATAGGGATGGAGAGCCAAGGCTTTCCAACAAGCCAAAGACATCACGGATGTTGAAGAACCTCCATCAATTATAGTAAGTCTGATGGTAACACTCTTATACTCCACATGGATTTGAAAGGCCACGTGGTAAGGTAAGCGAGGCTTAACATCCGTGACTTCAAACTTGATAACCTTTGAGCCACATAGGTCTAGAGATCCTGACGCATATAGTAAGGCATTCCTCTGTGTAGGACACTTCTGGAGCACCTCCAAAGCTGACATCATGCATGAGGTTTAGCCCAAATCCTTGACAATCGAGTAATTTTGGGCAGCTATGGAATTAGGATTGTAGGTATATCACTTAAGGACTCCTTTCAAAACACGAGGTGGAGGTTCAAGATTACAAATATGCAAAGGTGTTTCCAGAGGAGAAGGAGGATTTGGACCTAAAATAGGTTGTGAAGAACCATAATCATGATATCGAGCGACTATGTCAACCTAGTATTTAACCATATTGACACATACATGGCCACCATCACATGTCGAGGGGTTTTGACTCCCGCTCGATGCATTTCTGGTGTTGGAGGTCCTCGAGGTCATATTTTGGTTATGTGGAAATGGGTTAGTCATCACAGCAAGATTTTGCACGATGGGCCTCGAGGATTCCTCAATTTTTGGGCACAAGTTGGTAAGGTGATCGTCTTTACAAAGTTTTCAAGGAAACTTCACCTTCCTCTTTTATTTCTTTCCCTCACCAACATTATTATTAGATTTATCATTACTATTGTCGTCCTTGGATTTATTATTATTATTCTTCCCACCCTTATGATTATTAACTCATCCTTTCTTCTTGTTGCCTCTGAATTGTTGGTTACCATTTGAGTTTGATGACGACTGTACAGAATGCACATCCACCGAATGGGTGGTGGAGAACGAAGTCAAAGCTTTCCCTGCTACAAACTGGTTAAGGGGAAAATATTTTAGTTGGTTCGTCACCAGGTCTGTAATCTTATCATTTTTGGAGCCTATGATGTCGTCGGCATGAGGCACGGGATTTTTTCTAGGATCATAATTTGATCACGACGCGTTGGGGATAATTTCGTAAAGCATCATAGATTGAGCATATATAAGGTCCAATTGTTGGGATTTGAAGATGGATTCTTCATCAGATGTCACTCTAGATATAGAAACATCCTTTGAAATTTAAGGCAATAAAGACTTTAGTAACCATTCCAATAGAAACTCTGGAGAAATGTAGGCTTTAATCAACCTCTTTCATCTATGCCACTCTTGGATCTGATCGGATATGTGGGTGGCTTTGTCTTGATGAAAATTTGATAGAAGTTCTATGTCAGCGTCGTAATGAACTAGTAGTTGGATGTGATTGAGAAAAACCAAGACCATCTAATTGAAATTTTCATAGGTTCTCCCAGGTATCTCAATGTACCACTTCGTAGTGACCCCCGTAAGGGTGTGTTGAAATACCCTCAAATGAATATAATCATCATTAACGGAGTTAAATGAGCACCATAGGTGAAAGGTAGTCACATAGTCACCCGGGTCCTCACCAGTCTTTCCTTCAAACTTTGGAATGTCATAAGGAAGCTTGGTAGGGACGGGGGGCCATGACAGATCATGACGTACTAGGTCATTCATCAATTTTGACAAGTTTGGCAGATTTAACGTGGCCAAAAAAGGGATCTGGGGTTACGGCGTTAGATCCCATGCTCCGAGGAAATATTGGGTTTGAGAGATCGCGGTCCAACCAGGGTTATGGTGTACACCATGGCTCTGCCTAGTAGGATAGTATCCTCCTCCCAACTGATTCATAAAAGGTTGTAAGGGAATCATTACTGAGGAAGCCGCGTGTGAAGAGAAAACGACATGATAAGGATTACACATACGAGGATATATATTTCCCCCAAAGAAAGGAACTTCGTGCAAGGGGTTTCCCATACTATAAAATTGAATCCCTCCAAATGAAACACCAGAGGTAAGAGTGAGTTTCACCATAATAAAGCGTTTGTAGGAAATGACGGTGTGGAAGAAGGAATTACAAACACAATATAAGAAGTAGAAGGACCGCCCATATGAGCACTCGATCCTAGAAAAGTGAAGTTAGGATCAGGTCCAGAGGAAGGATGATTCCAACCTTATTCCATAGGATTTGGTTGAGGGATATGGCCCCCACCAAACAAAAGAGGATTATAAAAAGGCATTATGCCCCTAGACCCAAAACTAGGATTCACATGAGACGATGAAATGGAGGATGACAAGTGTGAAGTCATGTATGGCATACCAAAAGAGAAAGTATTAGAGGCCCAAGGAATGGACTGAGTACTGTGATCCGGCATACCACCTGGAAATACAAAAGGATTTTTTCCCATGGGCTTAGAAGATACCATGGGTTAGGTATCATTAGGTGAGGGAGCCTATGGAATCTAAATTGTTGATGATAAGGGATTCGATGATTCGATGGGACCCCACTAATCATAGAGGATATAGGATTCAAAGGGCTTCCCGATACATTCATATCTGACCCAGTAATCATGGTAGGACGATCACGATCCTGGGAGGTGGAGATATATGTACCATGCTTATTAACTATATGCCTTTTAGGAGGTGGCTTCGGTAAAGGATAAATTCACAGTGGTAGATTCAAAATATGAAGAGACTCGCGAGGAGGCGGGTCTTTATCCATGATGACTCAGAACCCAAGATACAATAAAAAATCCTAAGACCAACTAATAATCAAATACCACATTATTGGACATGGTGGTATGGTGTTGGCATTGATGTCAAATAAGGCCAATATGATCAATCTTGGATATGGTATTATGGTGTTGGCATTGATGTCAAGAATATCAATATGGTATTGTCATTAAGAAAAGAATGTCTTTGAGATCCTAAAGATCATGAGAGATAGTGTATTAGGTTGCACGAAATCAGAGCACACGGCATGTAAATGTGTTAAACCTACACATAATAGATCTAGCTAAAAAATATTACACACATTTGCAGAGAGAAATTGAGAAAGAAGAAGAAGGAGAGAAAGAATAGAAGAATTCTCATTAACCGTAATGAATAATGAATCATTTACACATGATATAATATGTATAACTCAATGAATGCACACTAGAGGAGAACCAATTCAAATAGTGGTGGTCTAGAGTGATCTGGACACACACCAGCAATTATAGGAGTGAACTGCCACCTAGTCTAGTCCCTCAGGCAGTTATGGGAGTGAACTGCCACCTAGCTGAGTTAACTAGTCAACTAGTCTTCAGTTAATTCACTAAAATAGAGTGTAGTGAGGATTACATCAAGGAATCAAGGGTAATGTGCCAGTATGGTGATGATCCCAAGGCAAGTGCACATTATCATGGTGATGATCCCAATGTTTCATTGTAACAAAACCAATGCAGCATCTAGACTCAACTCAACTAGTCAAATTGAAGTGTCAACTGAAAGAGAATATTATCTAGGTGGAATATTATCTCCTAAAATATAGGAGACTGGATAATGAATAATTATGACAAATAAACAAGGAAAAACCTAAGGAAAAAGAAATCCTAGGTGTGTGTGAAGTAACTCCAACACCCCCCTTGAACATCACTATGGTGAAAATAAAGAATGGGTCCCAGCAAAGAGGCCATCTTAGGTACCCAAATACAAAATATACACTGAAATAAAGTGAGGAAAGAGGGAAAACCTCATGGGAAAAAACCCCCCTCAAGGTACAATGTATGTAAAAAGAAAAACTACAGTTGCTAGTCAACTATGTCCTTCACTCCAAGATGACTTTGCAGAGAATGAGACTTATTCTCAATGAAGGTCTTGGTGAAGATGTTTGTCGTCTGTTCTACTGAAGGACAAAATTGTAGGTCGATAATGCCCTTGTGTACTAAGTCCTGGATGTAGTGCATGCGGATATCGATGTGCTTCATCCACTTCCTCGGAACCAGATCTTTGTAAAACTTCAGAGTGCTCTGGTTGTCACAATAGATGATGATCGGTGGATGAAACTGAATGCCCAACTCAGTGAGAATATATTGTAGCCACATAGCCCGAATGGTTATGTTAACTACCCCTGTGTACTCTGCCTCGATTGAATATATAGCAATGGCAGCTTTCTTCTTGCTCGACCAATAGATAGGCATGGAACCAAGACTGAGTGAGTAACCAGATTTGGACTTGCGATCAATGTTATTGCCATCCTAGTCGGAATCAGTAAACCCGATGAGCTCTAATGTAGATTTTGTTGCATAATGAATCCCAAAGGTTTTGGTGCCATGAATGTATCGAAGGATACGCTTTGCAGCCTTCCAATGTAGCTCATGTGGCTCCTGCATGAACCTAGAAAATACGCCAACTGCATAGGAGAGGTCTGGTTTGGAGTGTGTGAGACACAACAAGATCCCCACTAGTTTTCTATACATTGTGTTATCAACCAGTGGAGTCTCCCCGCCATCCTCAAGTTTGACTCCTAATAGAAAAGGAGTTGGAGTAGACTTGCATTTTGTCATGTGACATCTCTCAAGGAGATCTCGTGCATACTTGGCATGAGACAGTTTGATGCATCATGCATCCTGATTGATCTCGAGTCCAAGGAAGAAGTGTAGTGGAACCATGTTTGTCATCAAAAACCTATCATGTAGAATCCTATTGACTGCAACAATCGTTGAAGTCAAGCAATCGGTGGTCAACAAATCATCAACATACAGAACTAAGAGTAGAATTGAATCAGTCGTCCTGAGCATGTAGACATTCGGGTCTGATTTACAATGTACAAAGTTCTATGATAACATGTAGGAGTCCATATTGGCATACCATGCCCTCGAAGCCTGCTTGAGGCCATAAAGGGACTTCTTTAGTTGACAGACCAAAGATGAGTGTTGCATAAATCCCTAGGGCTACTCCATATAGATCTCCTCAGAGAGATCGCCCTGAAGAAATGCATTCTTCACATCCATCTGATGGACTTCCCATCCCTTGGTTGCCGCAATGGCAAGTGCCAATCATATGGAATCCATCTTTGCTACTGGAGCGAAGGTCTCATCATAGTCGATACCATGCACCTAATGAAAGCCTTTGGAAACAAGCATGGATTTGTATCTGCTAATCTGTCCATCCATTGAATTCTTGGTCTTGTAGACCCATCTGAATCTGACAAGTTTCCTCCCAGAAGGAAGGGGAACTAGATCCTAAGTCTGGTTCTCGAGGAGGGAGTTGTACTCCTCTTGCATGGCGGATTCCCAAAAGATATTTCCAGTAGCCTCTCCATAAGACTGTGGATATGAAGACTGGCCCAAGAAAAGATGCATGGAGGGAAATGGTTCAGTAGCAATGAGTGAAACAGGAGACTCCTCGAAATCAGATCGATTCCTCCTAGTGTCGGTTGGATCACCAATGAGATCCCTTGCATCCTAAAGAATAGTTTGTGCCCACTTGGGCCTCTGTTATGGCTCTGCAACTTCATCTAGATGATCTACATCTGCATCTGACTGTACTAAATCTAAATCTTAATCATCTGATTCCTCTTAATCAAAACTCTCATCTGAAGAATATTTGGCATGTGCATGCTCATCATCTCGTACAGGTGGAAGAATGAAGGTGTCTGCATGTGGTTGTTGAGGTACATGCAAGACACTTTCCTCGAATTGGACACTATGTTCAATTATGAGTCGATTCTATGAAAGATCAATAATCCTATATCTCTTCACACTATTGAGGTATCCAACAAAAATACACTCAATGCTTTGTGGATCAAGTGCCTTCCTCTTTTTAGAGGAAATCTGGGCCCATGCATGTGAACCGAAAATGTGAAAGTGGGTCACTTCTGCCTTGAGGCCGCTCCAAGCCTCGTAGGGGGTCTTATCCTTGACAAATCTATGGGGATATCAATTTTGGATGTATGTTACAAAATTAAGTGCTTCGTCCCACAGTCTCTGTGGTAGTGACTTTGCATGCAGCATGCAAGATGCCATCTCCTTTAGAGATCTATTTTTCCGCTCAGCAACTCTATTTTGTTGCGGAGTATTGGAAACTGTATGTTGCAACTGAATCCCTGCCTCATGGAAAAGATCATGGATATCATGATTGACATAATCTCCCCCATTATCAGTTTGGAGGACTTCAATCTTCTTTCCAGACTGTCTCTCAATGAGGGATTTGAAATATTTGAGGTGTTGAAATAACTGAAATTTTTGCCTGAAAAATTAGATCCATGTAAACAATGAGAAATAATCAACAAAAATGAGAACAAACCTCACTTTACTGATGGATGGATGCCGAAAAGGACACATAAGGTCATTGTGTGCAAGATACCAGATATATAAAATATGCAGAACAGAAATGAAATGCTAGAAATGACAGAATAACAGTAAAATATCCAGCATAATCTTCACAATACACAGAAATGATATACGAAATAGCACTTTGAATCAGATAGCAATGTTCACAGGCCTCTTCAAGGGGGAAACCTCCAGTTGAGCAGCGCTCTATTACAATAATATCCAAGCTAGGGTTTTTCATACCCTCGACCCTTATTTATACTAACTATGTCTATTAAGAGAAGCATCTAGAGGAAGATCCTTCTCGAAGCGGAAGCTTCTATTAGGTCTTCTTACATCCGCCTTATTCTATCTTATTGAAAGGTCGTATTAATATTGACCTTTATTACATCCGAATACATTGATCTACCTATGTGCGGGTTAGGACCTTAACATGTTTGCCCCCTTAAAAACAGCCTTGTCCTCAAGGCTTGAGATGTGGAAACTACTGCAGAATGGTAGTTGGTTCCCAAGTGGCATCTGCTGGAGTCATATCTTTCCAATGTACTAGAACTTCCTTGATGGTTCTCTGACACAGGTGACGCTCCCTCTGGTCCAAAATTGCTTCTGGTTGTATCCAAATGGATCTTTCTTCAGCTAACTCTGGAAGGTTGGTTTGAAGTTGGCACCTGGTTCCAATCACCTTCTTCAAGAAGGAAACATGAAAAACAGGATGTAGCTTTGACTGACTGGGCAGAGCTAACTGATATGCGACTTGTCTCAAATGCTTTAGAATTGTGTAAGGGCCATA
>SNQJ01S0020993.1:91270-116446 GCA_010110895.2 Picea sitchensis | reverse complement strand
AGCAGCGCTCTGTTACAATAATATCCAAGCTAGGGTTTTTCATACCCTCGACCCTTATTTATACTAACTATGTCTATTAAGAGAAGCATCTAGAGGAAGATCCTTCTAGAAGTGGAAGCTTCTATTAGGTCTTCTTACATCTGTCTTATTCTATCTTATTGAAAGGTCTTATTAATATTGACCTTTATTACATCCGAATACATTGATCTACCTGTGTGCGGGTTAGGACCTTAACACTGTGGATAACATATAAAGGTACAGAATCTCTATAAGACTTTCCTTTGTCAAATTTCTCTTGAGGTTGTTTTCTTAGAACACATCCCTCGCATACTCCCTTAGAGAAATGGATGTTTGGTAGACCATCAACCAATATTTTCTTGCTAAATTGTTGCATGTATCTGAAATTAAAATGTCCAAACCTTTTGTGCCATATCCTACTAATTTCATCAGCATGAGTAAGCAGTAAATCATAATCAGGTTCAATGAATTCAGAAAAAGTATACAATCTAGACTGATGATTTACCTCACCGATATCAACCTTGGAGTTGGATTGCATGGTGTATATGTCCTCGGAATTTGGTGTGAATATGAATTTATTTCCGGTGTTGGAATTCGTCATCTGATACACGGAGAGAAGGTTGACGAAAAGTTTGGGAACGTGCGACACATTCTCGAAGCTTCCATTGGTGAGTTCAATCCTTCCTTTGTCAGTGACTTCGACATAAGAGTTGTCTCCCATTAGAATAGCAGGACCTTTTCATGCATACAAAGAATAATAGACTACTTTTGAGGCAGCCATGTGATGTGATGCTCTTGAATCTACGGTCCAAGCATCGGGAGAGGAGTTGATGGAAATCAAGGCATGGCTAGAATTTCATTTCTTGGGATTCAGATCTTTTAGCTTCTTCTTCTTGGCACCCTCGGGGATGTGATCTCTAAGGTTGTTTTGCTTAAGTATTTGAGACATTAGATCTAATTTTTTTTTCATGCATGCGGATTCTAGATGGAATCTTTTGTGACAGTACGTGCATTTCTCCCATTTTCTTCCCTTTTCCCCTTTGGATCCGGAGGCATCAGTGAAGGGTTTTGTGTACCCTTCCTTCTTCAGATGTGCATGAGATTTCCTTTTGTCTTTATCTTTAGATTTCTGATATTTTTGTCTGCCATCTTGCACAGTGAGTGCATGCGCCTTTGGGCCGTTGATTTTTCCCATGTTGATCAACTTGGTTTTCTCTTGTGTCAGGGATTCGATAAAGTCATCAAGAGTAGGCATCTTCTAGGTGGCTCCAGAAGAGAATCTACTAGAATGGAATGTGGATACAAATACAGATAATTCAAGACCGAGTTTGGAGAGAATGGTGAGAACCACTTGTTTCTCCTCCTTCGATTTATCAACCCCGCAAGCTTTGAGTTGCGACAGTAAATCCTTGAATTTTGTAAAGAAATCTTGGATATTGTCGAAGATTTTTAGATCCAATGTGAGAAATTCCACCTCTAGCATGTGTCCCCTCATCTCATCATGTTTTCCAAAGATCCCTTCCAAGGTGGTCCGGGCTTCATTGGGAGTCTTACAGGAAGATATGTAAAAAAGGAGATTGGGAGAAATAAGACTGGAAATTGTTCTAAGTGCCTCATCCATGTGATTTAAATAATTGTATTTTTCTATGGTTGATGTCAGTTTTATATCTGTATTCAAGGTTAACCTATACAATCCTCTGGTTCGGAGATGAATCAGTATTCTATCCTTCCATGCAAAATAGTTGTAAGGTGTAAGAATGAATTCTTTTTGGAAATCCATCTTTCCGTTGTCTTCAATCTTTTGTACCTACAAAATATTTTGGTGTAGATTTTGCTTAGTAGTCTGTCAGCTCCGATACCATGTAAATTTGTTGAACCTACAATAAATAGATATAGCTATAAAATACTACACACATTTGTAGAGAGAAATTGAGAAAGAAGGAGGAGACAAAGAATAGAAGAATTATCATTAACCGTAATGAATAATGAATAATTTACACATGATATATTAGGTATAACTCAATGAATGTGCACTGGAGAAGAACCAATGCACCATAGTGGTGGTCTAGAGTGATCTGGACACACACCAATAGTTATGAGAGTGAACTTTCACCTAGTCTAGTCTCTTAGGTAATTACGGAAGTGAATTGCCACCTAGCTGAGTTAACTAGTCAACTAGTCCTCAGTTAACTAACTGAAACAGAGTGCAGTGAGGAGTACATCAAGGAATCAAGAGTAATGCGCTAGTATGGTGATGATACCAAGGCAAGTGCGCATTAGCATGGTTATGATCCCAATGTTGCATGGTGACAAAACCAATGCATCATCTAGACTCAACTCAACTAGTCAAATTGAAGTGTCAACTGAAAGAGAATATTCTCTAGGTGGAATATTCTCTCATAAAATATAGGAGACTAGATAATGAATAATTATGACTAATAAACAAGGAAAAACCTTAGGAAAAAGAAATCCTAGGTGTGTGTGAAGTAACTCCAACACCCCCCTTGAACATCACTATGGTGAAAATAAAGAATGGGTCCCAGCAAAGAGGCCATCTTCGGTACCCAAATACAAAAAATACACTGAAATAAAGTGAGGAAAGAGGGAAAACCTCATGGGAAAAACCCCCTCTCAAAGTACAAAGTATGTAAAAAAAAGAACTACAGGTGCTAGTCAATTGTGTCCTTCACTCCAAGATGACTTTGCAGAGAATGGAACTTTTTCTCAGTGAAGGTCTTGGTGAAGATGTTTGTCGTTTGTTCTGCTGAAGGACAAAATTGTAGGTCGATGATTCCCTTGTGTACTAAGTCCCAGATGTAGTGCATGCGGATATCGATTTGCTTCATCCACTTCCTCTGAACTGGATCTCTGCAAAACTTCAGAGTGCTCTGGTTGTCACACCAGATGATGATCGGTGGATGAAACTGAATGCCCAACTCAGTGAGAACATATTGTAGCCACATAGACTGAATGGTTATGTTAACTACCCCTTTGTACTCTGCCTCGATTGAAGATATAGCAATGGCATCTTTCTTCTTGCTCGACCAACAGATAGGCCTGGAACCAAGACTGAGTGAGTAACCAGATGTGGACTTGCGATTAGTGTTATCGCCATCCTAGTCAGAATCAGTAAACCCGATAAGATCTAATGTAGATTTTGTTGCATAATGAATCCCAAAGGTTTTTGTGCCATGTACGTATCGAAGGATACTCTTTGCAGCCTTCCAATGTAGCTCATGCGGCTCTTGCATGAAACTAGAAACTACGCCAACTGCATAGGAGAAGTCTGGTCTGGAGTGTGTGAGACACAACAAGATCCCCACTAGTTTTATGTACATTGTGTTGTCAAACAGTGGAGTCTCCTCGCCATCCTCAAGTTTGACTCCTAATAGGAAAGGAGTCAGAGTAGACTTGCAGTTTTTCGTGTGAAATCTCTCAAGGAGATCTCGTGCATACTTGGCATGAGATAGGTTGATGCATGATGCAACCTGACTGATCTCGAGTCCAAAGAAGAAGTGTAGTGGAACCATGTTTGTTATCAAAAACCTATCATGTAGAATCCTATTGACTGCAGCAATCGTTGAAGTCAAGCAATCGGTGGTCAACAAATCATCAATATACAGAACTAAGGGTAGAATTGAATCAGTTGTCCTGAGCATGTAGACATTCAGGTCTAATTTACAATGTACAAAGTTCTATGACAACATGTAAGAGTCCATATTGGCATCCCATGCCCTCGAAGCTTGCTTGAGGCCATAAAGGGACTTCTTCAGTCGACAAACCAAAGATGAGTCCTGCATAAATCCCTGGGGCTACTCCATATAGATCTCCTCAGAGAGATCACCCTAAAGAAATGCATTCTTCACATCCATCTGAGGGACTTCCCATCCCTTGGTTTCCGCAATGGCAAGTGGCAATCGTATGGAATCCATCTTTGCTACTGGAGTGAAGGTCTCATCATAGTCAATACCATGCACCTAATGAAAGCCTTTGGAAACAAGCATGGTTTTGTATCTGCTAATCTGTCCATCCGTTGCACTCTTGGTCTTGTAGACCCATCTAGATCTGACAAGTTTCCTCCCATAAGGAAGGGGAACCAGATCCCAAGTCTGGTTCTCGAGGAGGGAGTTGTACTCCTCTTGCATGGCGGATTCCCAAAAGAGATTTCCAGCAGCCTTGCCATTACACTGTGGATATGAAGACTGAACCAAGAAAATATGCATGGAGGTAAATGGTTCAGTGGCAGTGAGTGCAACAGGAGGCTCCTCGAAATCAGATCGATTCCTCCTATTGTCAGTTGGATCACCAACGAGATCCCTTGCATCCTAAAGAGTAGTTTGTGCCCACTTGGGCCTCTGCTATGGCTCTGCAACTGCATCTGGATGATCTGCATCTGCATCTGACTGTACTGAATCTGAATCTTAATCATCTGAGTCCTCTGAATCAGATCTCTCATCTGAAGAAGATTTGGCATGTGCATGCTCATCATCTTGTACAGGGGGAAGAATGAAGGTGTATGCATGTGGTTGTTGAGGTACATGCAAGACACTTTCCTCGAATTGGACACTACGCTCAATGATGAGTCGGTTCTATGAAAGATCAATAATCCTATATCCCTTCAAACTGTCGAGGTATCCAACAAAAATACACTCAGTGCTCTATGGATCAAGTGCCTTCCTCTTTTCAGAGGGAATCTGGGCCCATGCATGTGAACCGAAAATGCGAAAGAGGGTCACTTCTGCTTTGAGGCCACTCCAAGCCTCGTAGGAGGTCTTATCCTTAACAGATCTATGGGGATATCAATTTCGGATGTATGTTGCACAATTAAGTGTTTCGTCCCATAGTCTCTGTGGTAGTGACTTTGCATGCAGCATGCAAGATGCCATCTCCTTTAGAGATCTATTTTTCCGCTCAACAACTCTGTTTTGCTGCAGAATATAGGGAAGTGTATGTTGCAAATGAATCCCTGCCTCATGGAAAAGATCATGGATCTCATGATTGACATAATCTCCCCCATTATCAGTTCGGAGGACTTCGATCTTGTTTCCAAACTGTGTCTCAATGAGGGCTTTGAAATATTTGAGGTGTTGAAATACCTCGAATTTTTGCCTGAGAAATTATATCCATGTAAACAGTGAGAAATCATCAACAAAAATGAGAACAAACCTCACTTTGTTGATGGATGGATGTGGAAAAGGACCCATAAGTTCACTGTGGATAACATATAAAGGTACAGAATCTCTCTGAGACTTTCCTTTGTTGAATTTCTCTTGAGGTTGTTTTCTTAGAACACATCCCTCGCATACTCCCTTGGAGAAATGGATGTTTGGTAGACCATCAACCAATATTTGTTTGCTAAGTTGTTGCATGTATCTAAAATTAAAATGTCCAAACCTTTTGTGCCATATCCTACTAATTTCATCAGCATGAGTAAGCGGTAAATCATAATCAAGTTCAATGAAATCAGAAAAAGTATACAATCTAGACTAATGAGCATGTGGCAAATATTCTCACCAAGGCCTTGCCAAGGGGCAAGCATGTCTATTTTAGAGATAAAATGGACTTGGTGAGAAACACATTCCTCAGTATGAGGGAGTGTTGAGATTTGGGTACCTTGGGAAGTGGTCCCCTTGTGTTTGTGAGTCTCTAAACACAAAGGGGGAAATATTTGACCCTCACACTTTACTTTATGTTCTAAAGTCAATTTGACTTTAATTCACTTAAGTCATAAAGTGACTTTGAGAACATAAAGTGACTTATGAGACTTAAGTCAAAAGTGGGTTTTCAAATGAGATTTATGGGATGTAATCTCATTCATTGATTAGACTTGAGCTATTTCTAATATAGGCCCTTGATTTTCTAAGTTAGCCTAAGATGAGGCTAAAGGAGACATTAGAGGGTAAAAGAGATTATTGTTCACTCTTGAGATCGGAGTGGAGAGACAGAGAGGAAGGGGGTTTGAGAAGAACTAGGGTGCATTTCTTGAGAGGAGAAGGGCGCAAGGAATGGAGATGGCTTCTAGCTTGAGGTTGGGGACACTCTTGGAGTAGGGGCACATTTTGGAGAAAAGCCAAGTGTTGGGCGCAAAGGCTTGAAGGAGAAGTGGTTTCTTTGTGAGCTTGCATACAAGTTAGAGAGGGGACGCACTAGAGACTAGTGTGCATTTAGCTTATGAGAGGGGGCACTCCAAGGTTGCAGGTGCACCAAGGATTAAGCAGGGCGCACAAGTGATTTGGGGCGCATTCTTCCAAGCAAGGGCTCACACTTCAAGGCGAGAGCACAAGCAAAGGTTAAAGAGCAAGGGAAGGGCGCAAGAGCCAAGGCAAAGGGCACACCAAGGCAAAGGGCGCCCAAGCCAAGGAAAAGGGCACAAGTATCAAGGGAACTCCACTGTCTAGCTTGAAAAGAGCTCATACTTTGTATCAAGTTCCTTTGGTTCATTTTTCAGTATATATATATATATATATATATATATATATATATCTTCTTACATTCTCAATGGAAGTTTTCGAGGTTATGTTATTAAAAACAAGTATTACATTTGTCTTACTGGTTTTCCCCATGGAAGTTTTTCCAGGGTTATGTTGACCAAAAACACGTGTACATTTGTCATGGTTTGCTTAGTATTTTCAGCTTGTAGTTGTTAAAGATCCTAGAGGTGTATTTGATGTTTAATGCATGTTAAAGAAGGCTAATTTGGACAGCCGAACTATCCATCATTAAACCTTATAACAAGAGGCATTAAAGAGCATCAAATCAAAGCTTAAGGGAAGATTTCAGAGTTGGTAAAGTTCAGTTTTGGTCGCTGTTTCGGACAGAGAGAAAACTGTCCTAAAAACAATGAAAAAACAGTTTGGAAGTACCTAGAACTTGGTGCCCAACAAAAGGTCAATTTGACAGGCCTGCTGGGCAGCCTTAGGAACCTTAAATTTCTTCATAATCCTCATCAAAATCCTCGTCCTCCTCATCCTCAACATGAATAGACTGGGACCCTACATGGGGATTATGGATTCCGCTTGATTCACCTGGCCCTAAACGTATTTATACCTATGGTTGTGGAAGTGGATCCAAGTCCAAGCCCCCTCAACCACAATTCAATTTTTTTGCCAAAAAAAATTTGAAATCCACTTCTCTAGTGCATCATACATGTTCCATATGGAACCGGCTGGTTCAGCATTTTTGGCCGATTCCATACCGAAACCGGCTGGTTTTGTACGGAACTGCCAAAAATGGTTCAGTGTGGCTGGTCCGACTCGGTTTTGCTGAACCGGGCCGGTTCTGATAACACTGGTTGTACATTCTATGTTAATCAAATTCAAAGTTGATTTGCTGCTTAAACAATTGCACCAATATCGAGGGGATATTTGTTTAATTTGTTAACTTTGTGATTTGTGTAATCTTCATAAAACTATGTAGCTTGAAATGAACTTTGTACCTTGAGTTCTTTTTGTGCATTAAGGCAGTGTACTCCATTGAAATTCTATTAATGAAGTTGTCAGCTTAGTTTCCAGAACCCAAGATAAAGTAAATACTTTGCCTAATAAGGGATCTTAGAAATGCATAGACCAGTCAAATAAAAGAGAATTGTCAGCTCAAAACTTGTGAGTTAAAAAAATGATGACACCTTTACTTGCATTAAAGCATTACTCATTAGATTCTGCTGGGCACCCATTTCTCATGGAACATCTCTATGGAAGAAAATTTAAGAGTTTGAAATTGTATTTCCAAAAATGGTAGTCTTGAGAAATTCATATGTTATCATTATATCATGGTGGACACGTCCCACTTCTCATGCAACATCTCTATGGGAGATAGTTTAAGACTTTAAAATTAAATTTCCAAAAATGGTAATGGTCTTAGGAAATGGTATTAATCTTCTTGTGTTATACATGGTGCAGGCAAGGATTATTGATCTACGAGGCTGTATACAATTACTTTCATAGCATGCAGACAAACTTTCTGAAGCCATATCTTGTTAGTATCATTCATCATCTGATTATGCTTCCTTGCCTTTGAAACGGTATTCTTAATAAAAAAATTACAGGGAAAATGGTAAATAGCAGACAAACTTTCTTAAACCGTATCTTTATGGCATCAATCATCATCTGAATACGCTTCATTGCTTATGAAATGGGTCATTCTTCATAAAAAATTACAGGAAAAATGGAAAATCATAGACAATTGAAAATGAATATGATGAAAAATTATGAAAACATAATAACCATGAAATCAACATGGGTAGGTAAGTGAGTATAATAAAGATACTCTGTCGGGATAATAAAGAAAAACATCTATCGTATTCAGACATGAACTTTTCTATTGGATATTTTTTTATGTCATGAATAACCCGAGGGAAAAAGAATAGAGAGGAATCATCACAAAAAAATCATGACGGAAATTGATGTAATTTTTATATCATTATCAACCCAGTGACTCTTCAAATGAGCCAAAAAATAATGTTATCTAACATATACAAAATGGCCCCATACTTGTGGCAAACAGATATAAACCACCCATATTGATGAGACCATATCAATTTACAAATTCAATACTGGTTAAGTAGCCACCTTGCTGAATACCAGGCATTTGCACACCCATGTGATTTGCAGTATCCATTAATCTCTGAGTCATGGATGCATAACCATGCTGATTCATGCTTCATTTGACACAATATTCCTTGGGAAGCTAGCTGCATCTCCAATGGATTCTATATTCCGTTTCTTGGAAATAAACATACTTAGCCAATCTTTCCCGTCTGGTCAATCAGAGTGCCAATTTGTTCTCCAGTGAGAGCCCTTGAAATATTTCCTGGCTCATGCAAATTAAAAATGACAACTGCAAGCAAACAATCTTCAACTTCAAAATAAGGAAAGCAATATTCCATTCACAGGTTAGATAGAATGTGATAAAACAATGCAGAAATAAAAAAAGTATACACCATAAATCACCTGGAATGCAATTTTCTTCACAGAAGGTTATAGCCGTTAAGTCCATAGCAGTTGCCTGAAGACCTTTGGTAACAAAATCCCTATATGATATGTGATCAAGGATAACATTATTATTCTTTCTGGGATCACAATCATAGACTCCATCTACATTTGTTCCTTTTAGGACCACCTCGGCATTAACTGCAAAACAAAAGACACCAAATAAATCTCTGTCTCTAGCATAAGATGCTTTCAAGCTCAAATTCTTTCTTCAGTTAACAGAAACAAGATCATACTCTCAGAAGCTCTAAGAGCAGCTGCTGTATCAGTGCTGAAAAAAGGATTGCCAGTCCCTGCACCAAATATGACAACTCTCCCTTTCTCAAGATGACGGATTGCACGTCGTCGGATGTATGGCTCTGCAATCTCTGACATTTTGAAAGCAGTCTGAACACGAGTTTGAATGCCCAAATTCTCCATGTCAGCCTGAAGAATAATGGAATTCATGACAGTTGCCATCATCCTGGATGACAGATAGCAAATTTTATAAGCATCAATTTTATGAAAAAATAAGGGCTTGTCACTTGCCAAATTAGCAGCACCATAAAACACAAAAGCGTGACATAATATGTGAACAAGACATATGACTCTGCAAATCTCTTTAAACGGCTTTAAAGTATGTCTGTACTAGAAAGTTATGAAAGTTGCACACACATAAACAAGAATAGCTTAAATATACTTGGGTGGAATAGAAAATTTGTTTTCAAAACAGCTATGTAGAAGTTTCTTTGAAACAAACTTAATGACAAATAATGGATATAAAATGACAAAGATAGTGATGAGACAGAAAACACCAAAGAAACCCCAGGGAAATAATAGAAAAACCTAGAAATATTAAGGAATTCATGAAAAAGAAAAGAACTTCCAGGAAACATGTAGCCACAAGAAGACCCTAAAATATCACAATACCTCTGAAAATCCCGAAAAGTTTACATTCCCTACCAAATAGGCCAGATGACATTTGAGTCTTGAAAAAGGATTCCAGTATGTGTAAGCATGGAAAAAAATTGTCATTTATAGAGCTAAACACTATTTTCTTGTGAATGTGGTATGTGGGACGTATTGCTGTCTGTTGGTCAGCAGGTAAATAATAGTGTTACATGGTTGTGGCTGGGGGCAGGTGTAGGTGTAAGAGTGATGACATTTAAGCAGTGGATGCAGCATTGCGGCAATCTTTCGCTTTTAAAGGAGGTTGCTGGGATGCAGAGGGAAGGTATAGGTGGGGATAGAACATATACAAATCTAGTAAATAGATTTCAAGAATACCACTGCATCAATCTAAACTTGTTACAAACACTCCACATAGGATTTTGATACAAAGAATACATACTCTCAAGTTTGCACTTGTCAGAATAACTGATCCAATTCCAGGATGCAAATTGTAGGAAACTTAAAAAGTACTGGACTGATTAAGTTATGGGCAAGCATGAACAAGAATGAAGCAAATAATGAAATAGATGTGCACAAAGCAAATAAATTGTAAGACTAGAACAGTGTTTTTGATACTGTGTAAATATGTTGTACATTGCTGTCTACAAGAGTGTCAAAAGGAAAAGATGCTCTGTTACCTATGCTCTAATCTCATAGTAGACAAGACATCTAAAAAGGAGGTACTCCTCTGCCTTGGACTCCTGCAAGTGGCATAGATGGCAAGTCCTACCAAGGGATGGGATGTGGTGATTTGTCTCAACCCTGTGATGGGAGCCCATCCTACACTGACCAAGTGAGGTTCCGAGGTCGTGTGTCCAATGTTTGCACATATATGTAGGTCTTGCAATAAGGCCATCACTCAACTACAAAACACACTTGGAATAAAAAGCCATATTGGGGCTAAGACCCTCAGGGGGGAGAGCCAAGTGACCTAGATGTACTACCTACAGATATCCTCTCTAATCACCCGGTTCAAGTCATATTTAAATGGTAAACTGAATCTAAAGGTACTTGAAAGGGGAAAGTTGATCAAGAGAAATGACCACTAACAAAAGTAACAAGGAGCCTTTGAAGCCAACAACATGTTCTTCCAAGGGGACCTGCAGGGGCAATAGCCTTAGAAAAACAAAGAGCAAGGTAGGGGTACCAATCCCTAGTAGGTGCAGAGTTTCCTAGAGTCTGGACTCTCTGAAGGAAATAGAAAAGATGGCCTTGAGGTACAAAGGATGGACCCCAAACTTCCCCTAGACATTGGATTGAGGCACCGTCTGTTTTCAATGGATGATGTGTTGTAGCAGAAGAGTCTAGACTTTCTTCATCCTTGCCCAATCAACTCAAAGCAAACTGTATCCCCAAACCTTGGAACCATAAAGGACAATGGGTCTGATCAGTGATGATTGTGTCCAACAAATGCATATTGGACGAGGTATCCTGGAAGCGACTCTAAAAGCATTTCGCAAGGAACCTATTAAGTAGAGGCTGGAAAGCATGTCTCAGGCTAAACCAGGGCCTTGTGAACAGGACCCCTGCGTATGTATAGATCATTGATCTTGATCTCATCCCCCTGAAAGTTGAAGTGGTAGTGAAAGAGAGCACACTTCAACACATTGAAGATCAAATCCTTAGTCTTACTCAAGTTTACTATTAACTGTCAAAGATCACAAAAGCTAGATATGGCATCAATTTGTCTATGCAGCCCCTCGGGTGAGGAGGCCAATAGGATCACGTCATCGACAAATAGAAGCAAGGAGATCAAGATGTGGTGTAGAATACAAGCATTCCCATCTTGTATATGCTCCCTGAGAAAGGACTTCAGCTCATCAATATAAATCCCAAAGACAGTAAACGAGAGAGGGTCTCTTGATGAAGTCCAAGAGACCATGTATGATGCGGAGAACCAAAAGTATCTCTCAAATACCAATGTCGCGTAACCTGTAGAACAAGGCCTCTCCTAAAACCAAGTCAAACACCTACCTAAAGTCAACAAAACAATAGAAGCCTTTCAAAGAGAGGTGGCAAGCTTCCTCAATAATGGCACGAAGAGTGAAGATATGATCATCCAAGCCAAATCATGCATGTCCTTTAGCCATGAGGTGCCTCTTCTTAAGCTCATCCGATAGGTACATGTGAAGAATTGTAGCATGAATCTTGGCAAAGGTGTGTGCAATCATGATTGTCATCTAATTGTTAGGATTTGAACTAACCCTTGATTTGAAAATGGGGTGGATGCTATGGTGAGACCATGACAAAGGGAAAGTTGAACAAGCTACATGATTAAACAAATCAACAATGTGGAAGTCAAGAGAGTGAATGTCATGCTTAAGGAACTTGACCTAAAGACCTTAACATTGTTGGTGCTCATGATCCTTACGACTGTCACCTTCAAAATATATATGTCAAGAGGAAGAGGGAGAGGCAATGTGCACTAGATGCTACCAAGAGAACATGGACTAATGATCTACATCAAGTGGGAGAGCATCTTGTCTAAGGAAGAGGGTGGACCAAGTAGAGGGCTTCACAAAGCTTGCATCTCCTTATCAAGAGCTTGAGATGAGGCAACTTCGAGCTAGGGGATAGGCAAGTTTCTGACTAGAACACTAGACCACTAATCTCTCACCCTCCAAGCCATCCTCATACATGGGTTGTTGGACTTTATTAGGGGCACCATTGGGGTCAAGCAAGGGTGTCCCCTCTCCCCACCTTGTTTGGGATTTATACTAAGGAGTCAAAGTCCTTATTACACAAGCATATCCAAGCCGGTGATAGTTCTCTTCTCTACCATGTATTGATCTCCATCCTCCTTTTAGCAAATGATGTGATCCTCTCGGCCTCCACCCCAAAGGGATTACAGAGATAGTTGGATGCCTTATCTAGATTTTGTGATCTTCTACGATTAACGGTTAACTTGAGTAAAACCAAGGGTATGTGATAATCAACAAGTCAAAGAACGCCCCCTCATAATTTCATTTCTATTTTAGGGGTGAGGAGATTGAAATCACCACAACATACACTTATTTGGGGGTTCAGTTCTCAGGGCCTCGATTTGTTCTGAGGAAAGCCCTTCACCCCAAATCAACAAAGGCTACAGCGCCCTTGCTCTTCTCGAGAGACAGTGTTTTCAAAACTATTTCAAGGACAAGTCATCCAAGATGTACCTCATGGACTCCATTATTAGGCCCACAGTCTTAAATGGTTCAAAGGTTTGGAGGCCTAATCTGCTTGAGTTTTACTAAGACAAGAGAGTTTAGGCCCTCGTGCTTTGATGTATTATTAGATGTTGTTGAATTTTTAATAATTACTCAAGCACATGTAGTTTCTTTTCAATTTAGCATGAACTTGAACCATAAACAATGCAGCAGCACAAAATACAATTGTTGCAGTAAACAAAGATCACAAAAAGAATAACCATGCACAAAACACAAGAAGTTATCCTGGGAAAACCCTTCTCAACCAAGGGAAAAACCCATCAACCCTTTGTTATATTTCCAAGAGAAGAAACTCTCTCCACCGAAAATATAGGTGCCAACAAAGGTGGCCGTCAAGACAAAACCCTAGAGCACACAATAGGGTGCTCTATGACTGAGAAAGATAGTGCATAAGAAGTGTGCACCAAATTTCAGCTCTCCGAGTAATGCATTGAGTGAATGAGATATGATCCTCAATGGGGATGTATCTCTCTAATATATGCATGACCTAACTCAATGAATCGACATGTTTATTGGCACAATAGGGCCAACTTGTACAACTCAATAATACAATTAATCTTTTACATAATATTAATTGTCTTTACACAGTAGGGCCAACTAGTACCCTTCACAATACAAATTAGGGTTTTACAATAGTCTTACTCTTTGACAATATAGCAAGGGGTCTCACACATCCTCTAGTGCTCTGCCACTAGGGACAAGTCCACATGTGCTCAACCACAGGGGACGTCACTCTCAAACATATCAACACAACTAAATCCATAGGAGTAAGAACTAGAGAGCCATCTCAAGTCAACTCAACTAAGTCCATAAGAGTACGACAAGAAACCATCTCAAGTCATCTCAACTCAATCCAGAGGAGCACGACAAGAGACGAACACAAGTCATCTCAACTCAGTCCAAAGGAGTACGACTCACCTATCACATAGGCGTTCTCATAGATCATCTCAACTCAATCCAGAGGAGTACAATCTGGAGAATGTCTCATGAAGTTGCAATCATCAACAGATGCAAGTGAATGATTCCCCAACCTATCATTAAATCAGAGTTTCTGACCCAACCCTTCCGGCTCAAAACCAATTTCAGCTTGGTCTCACTTTTGCATCATGTATGAAGCTTCACCGACTCTGCCACGAGTAGGGATCGTTATCCATCCACGAGTAGGTATCGTTATCCATACCTAGCATATTGTTCATCAAAGATCATTACCCTGTCCAACCCCACCAAGTGGGTTCAATGCTAGTTTTTAGAAGTCATGTGTCTACTATAGTCATTTGGTATCTCGATGGATTGCCTACCCTCATTCAAGTATCATTGAGATGCCCTCGACCATCTCCTGCAGGCCAAGCAAGTCTTGAATAGGATTCCTAGGGAGGACATCTACAAGCAATTAAGCCACTCAAGTTGCCACATTAGGTAGGTTGAGTCCCAAGATGGCATAATATGTAGAGCACTTCTTAAAGCTAAGGGACAACCTCATGATTAGACCTCTATACATGTTTTTTCCATTGGATGCACGCTCTCATGTTCCCCCCTACCCAGTTTTGAGTTGCCTTGCATAGGCTTTGGGATGGCTAGACAAAATCTGCCGACATTAATATATCTAAGAGATTGAAACCAAGGGGCACTTCATACTCCATTGTCCCATTTATCATGAGATCAAAGGGAGATTCTACTGTTTGTTAGGGATTCACAAAACTTTGTTTCCACCTTCTTCTAATATCCAAAACAAAGATGCTCTTTCATTCATCTTTGTTCTTAGAGCTTAGATCTTAGTTTTTAGAGATTATATATATTTTTTCTAGCTTTTATAGGAGTGGCTCTCGCAATCGCACTTTTTGTTGACATTGTTGTACTTACAATGCCATTGACTTACTTTTGTGGTCATTTGTTGGGCATGAATAAAATTATCTTATCTTATCTTACCTTATCTTATGGAAAGGAATTCACTTTTTTCACGATGGAGGAGACACTACTAATCTTTTCGAAAGAAAGGAATGAAGGGGAGCTCGTGTGAAAGAGAATTTATCGGTGTGGAGGTGTTGCCCCCTCAATCATGCCTGTGTGTAGTGACAAGGGATCGTTGAGGGCACTAACCCTTGGATGCATGCCACAATGTTTGGTTGGTGCACACAAATGGGGGTTGTTGAATTGAGCCAAAATTCAAATGAAGGAGGTTGACATAGAGGATGGGCAGTCTCGACGTGCATGAGGATGTGTCAAGAAACCGTGGTTGTACTTGGATTAGACCTCCCCTCATGGATAGCAATGGTCCCCATTGCGCTAATTTTTGGGACCGAGGGTGTAGGTTGCTATTGTGGTTGATGGCACAGTCAACTACCACGTCAATGGATGTTGAGACCTAATTTTCCAAAGGACTCTTGCTTGTAGAGCTATATTGATTCCCCTCTCTTATTGGGAACTAACAAGGGTGTATGCATACTCTGTTCATTATTTGGTGGTTGTGCCAAATATCAGGTTCTTCTCGCTACCAATGTAGTCTTTTCCCTCAAGGTCAGGAATGTCAAGATTCATTTGGTCTTTGAAGGGCACAACCCCGTTGAAGGGTGATTTAGAACCACTCCTAGAGAACCCCATCTACACATATGATCTTCAAGATCTTCATAAACCAATCCATCACATCTTGTCCCTATCAATCGAGGACATCCTAAATAAGATGCTCCATTAAAGAGAATGGATTGGTGTCTTTTAATGATGTCAAGTTGGTCTTTTGCGCCTTGGGAAGTAGATGATCAAAAACAAAAGAGGGTTTAAGATTCAAGGGATAGTATTCAAAACATGTGGTCATGCGCATAAAGAGAAAACGATTGAATAGACCAACTGTGTTGCTTTCGATGTATGGCTCTAATACTAACAAGCTATGATTGAATTTATTATGCACCAATGATCCAATTTCATGATGCAAATCAATGGACAACTTAAACAATATGGTACTCATTAATTTATAGACATGACAAAATGAACAAAAATGAAGCAAAATAATGAATAAAACATACATAGCAAATTAGATTGTGACAATTTTCGTATTAATGTAAAATAATCTATACAATGCTCTATAAAGTAGAGTGGAAAGGAAAAAAAAATCTTTGCTACCTATGCTCTATGTAAAGTGTGAAAGAAAGAGTGTGAGATAGAAAAGGGAATGACTACTTATGCTCCATCTCCTATTCTTTGCATAATACATTGTATATATAAGATTACATTCCAATTACAAGAATTGAGATTATGTTGTTGAAGGTGGTTTAGTCCCATGTACGTTGACATGGCATGCTTGTGTTGTAGGCATATTAATTGAGCTTCCATATCTGTCTTGGTGACAATTAGCATCCTAGGTCATAGGCATGCACGGTAGGTAGAGGAGCATGCAACATGTCGAGGTGCACAATGTGTTAAGGTGCACAAAAATGTTGAAGGGTACTAACACAAGCTACTAGGGTGTGCACACAAGTTGTTGAAGTGTGTGCATACATTGCACATATGTTGTTTAAGTGTGCACACAAGTTGAAACTTGGTGTGAAAAATGCAATAGAACATTTACGAGCACAGGAGCAATTCCCCCTCAATACACGCATGAGCACTACCCTTCGACCCTTCCTGTCAACAATGATAGTAGGCCACTAAAGGCATTGCCCCTTAAACCTGTAGGGGGCACTACATGCCACAGTCTTGGGCTAATGCACACAATTGGGGCTGCTAAGCTGGCCCAAATCGATGAGTACATTGCAAAGGATGGGTGTGTCCCTAGCATGCATGAGGTCGTGCACCAAGAACCCATTGTTATGCTCAAATCAATTTGCGTTGACCTTTACCTCAAGCATGTAGATGCTAAGATTAATTTGATCTTTGAATGGTGTGCTTCTGCCATGAAGAGTTTCAAAATCACTATTGGGGAAGCTCTCTATGCACATGATATCCTTTAAAAAAATTCATGAACTCATCATTCATGGCTTCCCTCCATTGGTTGAGGATGCCTATTGTAATTTGATCCATAAAAGAGGTTGTGTTGTCTACTAATATGATCGTGATGGTCTTTTGCATTATCATAAGGTAATTTTTCATTACTACAAGCCATTTGTGTATAGTACATGATTCGGTAGGAGTGAATACTTTGAGCTAATGTTGTAAAATAGACAAGTGTGTTGCTTGCAGTGTATGACTGGTACCACTAAGTTGTGAGTGAGGTGGTGAGGAGCATATGTTTGTTGGTCTAATTCCAAAGCTTTGATCCTCATATGCAAATCAACGGACAACTAAACAATATTGGACTAATTAAGTTACGAGCATATGGAAGCATGAACAAGAATGAAGCAAATAATGAAATAGATGCCCACAAAGCAAACAACACTAGAATAGAGTTGGTATCACTGTGTAAATGATCAATGCATTGCTCTATACAAGAAAGTGTGAAAAGGAAAAGATGATGTGTTATATAAGAGAAAGTGAAAGAAAGAGTGCGAGGTAGAAAAGGGAATGACTAGTTATGATCTAGCTCCTATGCTTTGAGTAATACATTGTACATATAAGATTGCATTTCAATTAGTTGTTGAAGGTGGTAAAGCTCCATATTTAAAGATGGGTGTTTGTCTTCTTGGTGTGTCGCATCTTCTTTATCAAACACTCCCTAACTGAAGCTTGGGTATTCTCCTTTTGCACATACGCTACCTCAAAAAAAAACTTTAGTTGCCAAGTTAATATTCTAGCAAGAAGAATCGATGCCACTAATATCCTTATGGGAGATCTGGTATGGTAGTGCAGCCTCTATAATTCCATTGCCATGGAAACCACTAGTGAATTCAAGCAATCTATTTGGCTCAACAAAGTCAAGCCCAACACAAGAATTTGAGAAAAATAGCAGATTTTACTCCTAAGTATTCTATGCTCAGTACAACCATTCCTACCCCATCATTACCAATGTGAAAATGGTATTATACCATCCATAGAATTGTCTTGTTCCTTATGGATTCTTGAAGGGATCTCAAGTAATGGAGTGCAAGCTTGAGAAAAACAATTCATATGAACATGAGTGAAGCGAAGGAACCTTCCAAAATCCAAAATCAAGGAATATATACGAAGGTTTTGTTAGAATTAAAGAGATGTGCTTGTTTTACCATAGACAATATCCCTATTGTCACCCAACCATAGGCACGCAACCACCCCCGAGCACCATAACCTTTTCTAGATAGAATGATTCTGGAAGCAGCACTAGAACCAACAAATAACCAAGAGAGCTCATCTTTCTCCAAAGATAACTCATCAAACAGAAAGTCTGAAAAGCCACAGAACAAGAACAATACTCAGCTGCAGCAATTGCAGTTGTCGCAGTTGCAGTTGCACTTACCAAGAATACCACCAATAACCATCATCAAGAACACCACCAAGAGATTCTAGAGGATAGGTCACACATCTTAGGCTATATGGCGCTAGAGAGAGAGAGACCAAGAACCATCCCAGAAGATCCACCTTCCATCCTTGCAACTGCAGCTCCAAACTTGCACCAAACTTGATTGAGAGAGTGTGTGAAGTGTGTGTAGAAATGAGCTAGATCATCTCTTATTTATAGTGGTTCATGTCACTTGTCTGGGTCGACTTGTCCTTTTAGAATCTAATACTTTAATGTTAATTATTTTACTGAGTCGACTTATCTTCTAGGATTTCTACACATCTGTTTAGGGTTTATCTTGCTTCCAGAATATTCTATTCTAGCCAAAGGTTACACATGGAGGTTAATACCTCCCACAGCTACCATAATATCAATAGGTTTGCATGAAAGCATGATGTCATGAAAATACATAGATCATTCTATTTTGGACACATACCCATGATGGCTGGGAGGTTCATAAATTGACACATGGCATAGTCTTCTATTCCCAAGGAACCCCTCTCACTTCCCCTATTATTCTATGAAAGCATGATGTCGTGAAAATACATAAATCATTCTATTTTGGACACATACCCATGATGGCTGGGAGGTTCATAAATTGACACATGGCATAGAGTCTTCTATTCCCAAGGAACCCCTCTCACTTCCCCTATTATCCTATCATAGCCCTCTCTATCCTAGCAACAAATTTTATAGACTTATATTTCATTATGATAACTTTATGAGCATGTGTCGTAGTGACATCACCACAGCATCAAGGAAATATGCAAAATAAACAAAAAGCAAAGTCCAAAACTAAGACTTTCACCATTCTCTAGTGGGCATGGCATTGGGCTCTAATCTAGGAATCTATAGAAGCTATATACAACATATACATCACATGTGTATTATAAACTAAAAGCCCACATGACTTAACACACCTAGAAAAATAACCACATCAGCATACATATACCATTTGATCAATTCAAGCATAATTCGAAGGGGCAAATATTTGGGTGTTACATGCCCACTTCAATGATGTTTGTTAATTTTAGGATGTGAATTCAAAAACAAAATATATTGGATCACTAATGTGGAGAATTGCTTTGTCAGCAAGTATGTAGTGTGACCATTGCTTGAGTGCTTGAACCGATGCATGAAACTCTTTGTTGTACGTCTTGTATTTCAACATTGCTAGGAGACAAGGTTTATCCGATTTGGAGATATGTGACCTCCCTACTTAAGAAATGTGCTAATAGCATACTATGAGGCATTAGTCTCCATCTCAAAATACTATTGCAAGTCTAGGAGTGCAAGCACAAGTGGTAAAAAAAGAGCATATTTCAACTTCTTAAATGCATTGTTTACTTCTAGGCTCCAAGTGAGAACTTTTTGATTTGTCGATTGACAGGACTTGCAATATAGGAGTAGTGGCAAATGAATTTCCTGTAGAGATCCATAACTCCTAGAATACTATTGAGATCATAAAGGTTATTATGGATAGGTCATTCCTTCATAACTTTGACCTTGTATGGACTATCTACACATGATTCATCAATGATGGCCAAAGTATTCAACAAAAGTATCCCCAAAGAATGACTTCTTCATTTTTGCTAGTAGATTGTATTGTCTAAGAAGGTCCAAGACATTGTAGACATAATGCAAGTGATCTTCCCAACTTCTACTACAGACCAAGATATCATCCAAGTAAACAATAACACATTTCACAAGATGAGGACAAAAAAATGTCATTAAAATTTGCATAAAAGTCAAAATGCATTAGTGAGGCCAAGGGCATGACCAACAACTCATAGTATCCAAACTACCTTTAACACAATCTTCAAGACATCATTTAGCTCCACGCAGACTTGGCGACAGCCAAAAGCCAAGTCAATCTTGGTATAATACTATGCACCTTTGAGTTCGTCGAGATCATCAATCTTGGAAAACGAGTAGCAGTTCTTAACCTTTATTTCGTTAAGTTCTCAATAATAAGTGCATAACCTCCATTCTTGTTGTTTCCTTTTAGGAACTATGAGAACTAGAAAACCATAGTGTGATGCACTAAATTCTAACTTTCCATCTTCTAGTAGTTGCTTGGTCAAATACTCAATCTTTGCTCCTTCCACAATTGTGGTTTTGTATACAAGATACTTTCATAGTGAAGAACCTAGGACCAAATAAAATCGAATGTCGAGTGGCCTAAAAGGGTGGGAGTTCATTGGGTTCTTCAAAAACATCAGTGTAGAAGTCTATGAGAGACTAAATAACAGAGGGAGGAAGCAAGCCTTTATTGTCTTTCTTGATTTGGCAAATCACACAAAGTCATGTATTTGTTGATGTCAATATGCTTAACAACATACCAATGAGAAAGGAGGGAATTAATAGAGGAGATGCAAGCTTATAGTTCTTACCACCCTTGTGCAATCAGTTGGTTTTATGATACCCATCATAGAGTCCTCTACGAACAATCTAGTAGGGGTTGCCAAATATCAAGTCATGGTGATCGAATGGAGTGACATGACAATTCACGGTATCTTCTAATGGTCCAACAATGAATATAACCAAGCATATTCGTGTGTTCAATGTTGGTTGCTTGATGTCCTTGACCAATACAAGTTGGTACGGATTGGGATGAGCTAAGGGTGGTAGTATGAGTTCCTATAACTGATGTAAAGAGTGCAAGGTTTTATAGTTTTCATTATCCATTAACATGTATGCTAGTATGTGTTTGATCTAACAAATATGTCATAGTAAGAAGTCACAGTGATCCAATGGAGTGACATGACAATTCACGATATCTTCTAATGGTCCAATAATGAAGGTAACCAAGCATATTCGTGGGATCAATGTTGCTTGCTTGATGTCCTTGACCAATACAAGTTGGTATGGATTGGGATGAGCTAAGGGTGGTAGTATGAGCTCCTATACCAGATGTAAAGAGTGCAAGGTTTTACAGTTTTCATTATCCATGAACATGTATGCTAGTATGTGTTTGATCTAACAAATATGTGTGAAAAGGGCTCCCTTATTGTTTGTAGAGTGATATTTGGCCATCATGATCAATTAACGATCAACAAAGGTTGGATTGTTGACATCAACCTCTAATTCTCCAATCTCCTACTACACAACAAGAAGATTTCTTTGGGAAGTAGTGAGTGACACTCCTCGAAATGACCAAGCCTTTTCTCATAAGTGAAAACTTATTTATGTTGCTAGCAAAGGGTGTGGAATAGGCTACCCCTTTGTTTTGTCCACTATTTTTACACGAAGTCTTAGTGGTAGTAGGCAAATGAGAAGAAGATATGCCTTTCTTCTTAAGAGACTAAGTAGGCTTTGGAAACTTAGCTTCAATCTTGAAAGCAAGTTGAAAAGCATGCCATAATGCAAAAATGAAAAAGAGTTCCACTCTTTTCTAATACTAGGGAATAAACCCAAAATAAATCCCCATTTACCATCAACAACATCTTAACAAGGGGCTCAACAATTTTGACAATCTTTGTTGCTTTATACCAAAACTTGGCATCAAAAACTTTCCCACAAATGTCTTTCCCATCAACCTTGTTGCTACACTAAGATCTCATTAAGATCTAGTCCACTCATCAAAAGAAAGCATCTTCCTTGAGTTGTTTTTCGATGAAATGAGTAATTGCAACATGGGGAAGATCTAGTCCACTCATGAAAAGAAAACATCTTCCTTGAGTTGTTTTTCGAAGAACTAAGATATTGTAACATGAGGAAGTTCAATGCAAATATGTTGATGGTAGGCCTAAGATCTTTCCCATCAACCTTGTTGCTACACTAAGATCTCATTAAGATCTAGTCCACTCATCAAAAGAAAGCATCTTCCTTGAGTTATTTTTCGATGAAATGAGTAATTGCAACATGGGGAAGATCTAGTCCACTCATGAAAAGAAAACATCTTCCTTGAGTAGTTTTTCAAAGAACTGAGATATTGTAACATGAGGAAGTTCAATGCAAATATGTTGATGGTAGGCCTAAGATCTTTCCCATCAACCTTGTTGCTACACTAAGATCTCATTAAGATCTAGTCCACTCATCAAAAGAAAGCATCTTCCTTGAGTTATTTTTCGATGAAATGAGTAATTGCAACATGGGGAAGATCTAGTCCACTCATGAAAAGAAAACATCTTCCTTGAGTAGTTTTTCAAAGAACTGAGATATTGTAACATGAGGAAGTTCAATGCAAATATGTTGATGGTAGGCCTAAGATCTTTCCCATCAACCTTGTTGCTACACTAAGATCTCATTAAGATCTAGTCCACTCATCAAAAGAAAGCATCTTCCTTGAGTTGTTTTTCGATGAAATGAGTAATTGCAACATGGGGAAGATCTAGTCCACTCATGAAAAGAAAACATCTTCCTTGAGTTGTTTTTCGAAGAACTGAGATATTGTAACATGAGGAAGTTCAATGCAAATATGTTGATGGTAGGCCTAAGATCTTTCCCATCAACCTTGTTGCTACACTAAGATCTCATTAAGATCTAGTCCACTTATCAAAAGAAAGCATCTTCCTTGAGTTGTTTTTCGATAAAATGAGTAATTGCAACATGGGGAAGATCTAGTCCACTCATGAAAAGAAAACATCTTCCTTGAGTTGTTTTTCGAAGAACCGAGATATTGTAACATGAGGAAGTTCAATGCAAATATGTTGATGGTAGGTCTAACAAGCTCATCGAGTTAAATACCCATGTGTGGTTGTAGATGTATTTTGCAATGCACTTGGCATGATCTATCACCCTCTTCACCCAAGGGTCTTTGCTTATATCCTCAAGCATGAGGTGTGGTAAGTCAACATCGCATGGGATCCAAAAACCGGTTGGGCGTTTATCCTCCAACAACTTACCCACAACAACATAGTCACGGGCATTATCAATAATCACTTGTACATACAACATTCTCCACCCCAACCTCCATAACCACCTCATCTAGCAATTGGGTCTTAGTCACTACCTAGAAAGGGCAAAGACACCATCCAAGGGGATATATACTCTATAGACCACCCCTCCATGACATTCCTTGCAGGTGGTATATTATAATTTCCCTTTCCAATATTTGTGCAATAAAGATCGAAGTTGAAAACAAATAACTTTATCTTCAAAAACTTTTCCTATCAAGACCCACTTTTACCTACTAGCTTAATGTCCTTCACTTCTTCCCTACCATAGACCAAACACTATATCCTAGCTCTCTTACTTTGTACACTGTGGAATTTATCTACCTTCTCTTGCTTCTTCAAAAGGCAATCCTTGACTCAATGACTGAGAGAAAAGCAAATAAAGATAAATGAAAAGCTTTAGCTAAATTGAGATAAGTCACCTTTTGAAAATGCACCTATTGATACGAGAAAATTTCAAAGGGAAGATTATGTGTGAGATAAGTTTCAACCCACACTCAAGTATTTCATCTCATTTATCTCGCTTTCCCTTTGTCCCCACCTACACTCATCCAAATGGCTTCACAATATTATCGATACATGCATTATAAGATTCTAACTTCCATGGAAATTGTATCCAAAGGGGGTATGGATGTTGAGACATGTGCTCAAGCAAAAGATCAACCCACAAGGACTACAAAAAAGTTGTGTCTTCTACAATCATCTAATTCCCATTCAACAACACACCATGAGTTGCATTTTTAGAGACAAAAAACACACACATATAGCCCTTCATGAGCCATGCACGTGCAAGTATGCAACTCAGTTGGTTAGGTTATAAATCGTTGAGTATCGTGCTATCTTGCAAGAAATGGCCCCCAGCCTGCGTTTTGGTACCCAAAATGTACAAAAAAGTCTAAACATGTACAAAAAAAGCTCGAAAACACCGCCCATCGTACCATATGGTGTTTCTCGATTTGGAAACACCGTACGGTATGGCCGACGACGTTTCCAGGCCGTTCGATGCAAAAATCAGTCATTTCCGCGTCTTTTTTGTGTTGTGTGAGCCCATCCAAACAACCAAGAAGGCCATAGGACCCTTAGGTAGCAAAAAATGATTTAATTAACCACTAAATTAACTCCCATAGATGATTACAAGATGCAAAATCTTTTATGTGTACCATTTTATTTTCTTGCAAGATAATGTGTTATTTAAAAAAAATACTATGTATGTATGTGTGTTGTGTGTGTATATCGTGTTTCCCCCTATGTACCCATTTTGGGGGGGTTGTGTTTCCAAAAGTTCCCGTTTCGAAAACTTCTAGACTTTTCCACGTTTCGTGCAACTTAGGTACAGTGAACTATTGTGAACCATGCAATTTGCTAGAATATTTGAGGTCCATTTTCCCATACATATAGGCATTTTAAAAATAGAAGTGATCTATATGCATTAAAAGCAAGCAGATGAATGGCAATAAAAAAGCCATGCACATGCAAGTAAGTAGTTCAATTTTAGCCCAATGGGTTAGCTTAGTCGATTTGAACAGGATATTTGTAAGTAGAGTATGTTGTAAGATCTCCAGTTCTAGTTGTTAGCGTTAGAAGTCACTCCTAGATTGCTTGCAGGAGCAGAGCCCAACGCCCATCAGTTTTATGTCACGATTTGTTTATGAAGGGTGATCAAATGGAGATAACGGCTCTAGGAGGTATCACTCTAACTCAGAGACTGAGTCTGGTTCATGAGGACAGAGGAGGTA
>SNQJ01S0020993.1:40029-64488 GCA_010110895.2 Picea sitchensis | reverse complement strand
GGAAGAAGGGGCCAATAGAAAGGTGAGATGAGAGGCTAAGGGGGGCGCACCTCTCATAGGAGGGGCCCACAACACAAGTCAAGGCCCAAACCAATGGTTTGGGAGTGAGGGGGGCGTGAGTTGGAATAGAGGGGCGTGAGCATAAGAGAGGGGCGCCACATAGGAAATGAAGTGGAGTGTGGGGTCAAAGGAATGGTTAGGTGGAGGTCTAGGAAGGGCGCACCTCTCATAAGAGGGGCCCACACCAAGTATCACATCAAATGATTAAGGTTTTAGGTGAGGGGGGACGTTTTTCCCCCTAGGGCGTGGGTAAAGGGAGTGAGGGGGTAAGGTTAAGTGTGTTTTTAAGTTGTCAAGTGGTTAGGATGGGTTTGGGTAGGTTAGGAAAGGTTTAACTTGCTCTTTGCCATCATAACACTTACTCAAAAACTCAAAAATTACAATAATTTGACATTCTGGCAATGTCACCTTAGCAATTAAAATTGTTGTTTTGACTGACTCTGACTCTAAGTGGACCAAGACATAGTAAACTTAGTCCGACTGAGTTGAAACTTGGTCTATGGGTGTAGGGGGTGCTATTCCATTTCTTTTGAGCACAAATACCCCTATCAAAAACCCCACGACCGAGTTTTTACAATATTTGCTCAAAAACATTTAATTAATTAAANCAAAAACCCCACGACCGAGTTTTTACAATATTTGCTCAAAAACATTTAATTAATTAAATAATTAAAATTCCAACCTTAGGAAAATTAATTAAGTTAAATCAATTAAAAAAAACCTATCTAGACTCGACGAAATTCCACGAAACTTTCTACACTGTCTGACATGGTCATTTACAACATTCCTAAACAAGAGATACCAAAGGATGAGACCACTAGGACGTCGTTCACCACTCTGGAGGAAATTATTGCATATGTAGAGGAAAAAACTCAAGGGAAGTCAGCCAGGCCCGAGAGCTCGGTTAACAACCTAAGGATAAAAAACCCTCGGTGAAAGGAACTCCCCCAATGGAAACATTCAAGGGTACCTGACCTAACTATGACTCATGCAGACTTATTACATTATTAACCCACGCAGGGGTGCGGAAATTTCGTTTACAAAATTTTGTGCTGGGACATCAAATGCCCAAGTAGAACCAATACTGTCTGGAACATATGTGCATCTGATGATGCAAAACTTCATGGCACATGAGTTGACCCCTAGCTGAATAGGCGGTCAACAGCTCCGATACCATGTTAGAATGTAAAGGCAAAAATAGTAGGCTAGCTAAAAACATGAATTTTTATAATTTTCAAATCATTAGCTCTGTAATTATGACAAGCAAGGCATCCTACTGTAATAATGACCAGCAAAGCATCCTACTATAATTATGACCAGCAAAGCATTAAAATTCAGATGCAAAACCTCACAGTATTAGTGAGTAAATTACATACACAACCCAGATCTGAGTATTACCATAGTTATAGAAGAGAACGAATGTACCTGATTTACAGATGTTGCCTTCCTCTAATGTATGCTTAGAAATGCTTAGTGAAACATGGATCAAACCCTCGGGGTAGATCTCATCATGATTATAGGGACAATGCCAAGGAGTTCTATTAGGTTAGGAAAACAAAAAACAAAACTCGACAGGCAGAAAACTACAGTCCAAGTATTGGGGCTGAATACAACTCGTTGTCCAACCTAGGGCTGGAAAAATAAAGCCACAATCAACATCATGCTAATCTAATACATTCAGCCCAAAACACAGATGCCTACTTCAAGCAGAGACAAGTACCAGTGATCCAAGATCGGCCTTATCAAACCATTCATAAGGCATAAATACTAAAGCGATTGACTGGGAAGAGCAAGGTAGTTGGCTGGGATGAGCAAGGTGGCACCAACACACCAACAATAGACAAGAAAACCCAAGCGACAAGCAGGGATGGACTCCAACAGGTCAGCAGCAAGCTCCAGCAGTGACATCTAGCAGAGATAAACCCACGGCAGGCAGGGAAGGACACACACAGGCCAACGGCAAGCTTCAACAGGCAAAGATAAACCCACGACAGGCTAGTACAGACCAAGAACATGAAAAGGAGAACTAAAAATGACCCTTGTAAACCCGTCTAAGAGAGTTGCAGCAAACCTCAGTCTTCACATCAGCTTGGAGGATATGGATCGAATGATCAAGTGAGACAAGTGAGGGAGAGACCACTCCTTTATATAGTTTTAGGTGGGTAAGATAGGGTTAACACATAAACCATTTAGAGTCCACTTGACATAGCTTTAGGGTTGGGTTAACAAACCAAATAAAACATCAAGTGGTAAATCCAATAGACCAAAAACAAGTCAACAAGGTAATTAAATTGAAGAGGAGGGTTTCATAAACATGGCGGCCATCTTTCTTTAGGAAAAGGTAAAGTCCAAAATAATCATAAATTTAGGAGGGCAATAACTCGAGCAAGGGGTTTCATCAAAAATAAACAATAAGACAAAGTCAAAAGTCAAGTCCTTCTTTAATGGCAGTTTGTCCACATGAATCCATGATATAACTTATAAACCTTTTATCATCCTAGCATACGTTGAAGGCTAATGGCGTGATCATGCCTTTCTTCTTTACTGCTCCTAGGTCATATGGACCATCCTGGGAGAGAAGAAGGTCACACATCATCTCAGCTTGGTACTTAAACCAAGAATTTGCCTGCTCCTAGACCAGGATACCCCAGAACACATCCGGGGGCCCTAGAATATATCTATGGGCTTATCCACCAAGGTACACAACCAAGGATCGATCCAAGTGCTAAGCAAGGATTCCCTGAAACACATCCAAGGGCCCTAGAACACATCTAGGGACTTATATCATCAAACTGCTTGGTCCCTGACCAAGAACCCCATAAATACATTGGGGGCCCAACTAGGGTCTTTTGTCATGGCTCTAACTGCTTGGTCCCAGACCAAGAACCCCAGGAGTGCACTGGGGGCCCTAGATCACAACTAGGGTCTTTTCCATCCTCCCGGAGAATGGCTCTTGCAGCTGCATTAATTTTAACAATCTTAACACTATAAAATAATCTGAACAGAATAATAAAGTGGGCAAGTAAAATAAAAATAAAAATAATTCTATGTTATGGTTCTATAACAAAAGATATGCATGCACAGACCAAGAATATGAATGCCCTCTTGAGAAATGGCACCAAAGAGAAAACATTGCAGTCTCAATCAATAAAAGATTCCAACTGCCAGGTTATGGGTTCAATTACATGGTGTTGGACTACTTTCTAAAAGAATATAGGTACACGTGCCATCAAAGGATGTACTGAATAATGTCAAAATTCAAACGCATGCATCAATATCCTTCCAAAGTTTGGGTTATGGTGAATTTAATTTTATAAGCCTCTTGACAAAATAATGAATACAATCCATGCATCTCATTTAGCTAGCAATAAGATGTTCTATATATGATGATCTGCAGTAGAACATAAGCAAGAAATATAATAGCCTGTCTCAAACAGGATCGCAGGTTGCTGATACTTTAACATGTGTTCTGTATTTTTTAGACAGTTCTATAAGGAAAATCAAAATTCATAGCAAAATGAAATTTAATAAATATAGAAAAAAATGACTTCAAAATATAACTACCCACAGGAAAACACAACAAAACTGGAATAAAGGGAGGCAATTTTACATCACCCTATCTGATCTGCAGAAGCTCTATCCAGACCTGTAGATCGCACCCATGAAGTTCCACAAAAGAAGTTCCGCCCTCCTACAACAATTGCAACCTGAGAAAGATCATTATGTTTTGAGTCAACAGGCAAGCATGAAATGTATATAACACTGTAGAGTAGGCTTTACCACCACTGAATGTCTTTTATATATATTACAGACTGGATCCATTATTGCCATAAAAGGAATCAAAACAAACATGACTGTGACCATGTGTTTATTTATGCAAAAAGAAACAGAAGGAATAATTACTAACAAAGATGGATTCACTCCTCCACTACAGATTTGTCGGTAGAATCTGCAGTGTTACCACACGGTACACATTCACATAATGCATTGCATCCAAAGAAGAAAGAGGGTGCACTTCATGGACCCCACCACATGCAAGCAACCAATGTTTATTAAACCTTAGCCAAGGAAGGAGGGCACATTGGATCATGGGTCTTACTAAATTTCTGTTATATAATGAGTTTGTCTTAAGGAAAGGGGGCACCCCTCCTGGGCCCCACACATTCATGTATTAAAATACATTGCAGCCATACTAAGAACAAGAGGGGGGGGAGCACATCAATACTGGGGCCCACCAAACTTTGCTGTGTAATGAAATTTATCTAAGGGTGAAGGCCGCACTTCCCCTAGGCCCCACCACACTCATGTAAAAGGTAATGCTCCAGCATTAGAAGCAAAAGAGAGCGCACTTTCTGAGTGGGTGCAGCTTTTAGAAGAAGCTGGGCGCTCCCTCTCATCAATATAGCTGTTGTGAAATTGACTGTTGGGGCTGGGACCTTGGCTATTTATACAGCCCTGCTCTTCATGTTAGTGTGGTTGAAGGATCTAGTACCAGAGCTATGCATTTTTTTCTTGGTATTTCTAAGCAAAACGTTTTGTGGATGGTCTGAGGTGCACCCTAGGGGCTGGAACACGCCCTATTTTTGTGCCAATCACTCAGCAATTTCTTCACAAAGTGTTGTAAGCTGATTTATCCTGGTATTACTGTTTATCTTCAGAGATTTTTTGTCATTTGAAGTGTTTTCCTGGCTGTAGCTTTCTCAAATGATGGTAGCATACACTTAGAAGCATTTCATGGCATTTTTCAGCTAGAATACACGTGCATTTAGTCTATATTTGCAAATGTATTGGTGGAGGTTTTTGGGTGTCAGTAAATATCAAAGGATAGGTTGGCTTCTGGCTTGGACTTACCAGCTTGTGCGCCCCTCTCCTTTAAGTAGGCGTTTTCCCCTTTTGCTGGTAACTTGACCACATGACCAACAGACCTCTAAGGCACTGGTTCGCCTTCTTCAGCCAAAAGTTTTACTCCTTTAATTCCAAATGTGGTGAAGAATAAATCTGGAAAGTGTTAATGATATATTTGTGTTTTGGATTTGTTCTTCTTTAACCAGCACAATATCTAGTTCCACATCTAAGGTAGCTGGTGCCTTCTCGTCATCAAACAGCTCTGAAAATCGCTTTACTATGGTTTACTATGGTTTACAATGAGCTGGGTAAGCAAATTCGCCCCCTATTTAAACCACTTGAGAGCTTGGCGAATTAGTGAAGTACCATACATTTCAAACTGGGTATTTTTTTAGGACTGCTACAATTTTCATATGGCTGGAAACATTTGACTTCCTACATCACATACACACCAGCAATGTTTTATAAATCTAGGGTCTGGTTACTTAAAGTTACAGCAGTAAGCACATCATAAAATTCTGCTCATAACCAGAAATGTACAAGGCTGCCTCCCAACTGCTTGACGAAATGTGTGTGAATTATTTCATACTTGTATGACATCCTTCAATTCCAATGTTTGTATTGTTGATATTTAAATCATAATTGGCGGGTTCAAAGCTCTGTTTTCCTTCTTTCATGCATACCTGGAAACTTATATGTTGGATGTTGTGAAGAGCATGGTGTGTTTTCGAAGGAAATGAAATTTAAAAGGAAGAAAAAGGCTCTTAGATTTAACCTTTTATGACCAGCAATAAATGCATTCACCAGCAGTTGAAATATATCTCTACAATGTGATTTGGTATTCTGGTTGATGGGTTTTGATTAAAAAGGGGGAAATCTCAATTTTCTGTTGTTAGAAGGCGACCTTAATTTTCTGTTTGTATGTTGGTCCAGAAAGCTTAAAAGAATGCCAATCTAGTAAGCAGGTTTCACTATCTTATTTGCTTGAAATCTGAATATCTTTTGCTAATAATATCCTATTATCAAATTGCAGAACTGTAAAGTTAGTCAAGGATTGTTTTTATCTTGCATACTGAAGATTGTAACTTTAAGATTGGCATAACCATAAAAGTGTTAATATGAATGAGCAAACAATGCATTTGTCTGTTATATGACACATACTTTCATCAGAAGTAATTTCAGCTGGTTAGGAACAGAGTATCACCCTCACACATACACACATTTAAACAGAGAATTAACCATCCATACTGAGTTGGGTATCCATACTCGTCACGAAGATTTATATATATATATAGGGAAGCCTCCCTTTAGATGATTTGCCTTCACCTGAGAAGAGCAGGGAAGAGGGAGCCTAGGTGACAGTGGCTCTTCTTCTGTGTTGCCACTTGTTTGTCCTAGTTGTTGACCTTGCAAATCAAGTGGGACAAACCAAGCAGTAACATGCAAAAAATGAAAAATTTCCACAAATGGTAAAAATTAAAATACCTCTACACCAAGGCGATTAACTGCTGCAATTTCTCTGGCTATTAATGATGTCACCTGTACAAAAAGAAGATAAAGTTCCAATTGTCAAACAGTTTCCACAAATAACAAACCCCTTACTCCTTAGGCAGTGCAGAGGGTAATGTACGTCAAAGATACAGTTGTACAAAAATAGTATCTACATTCCATTCAACCATCTAGAAAGTGATTTTAAGAAGCCACCATGAAAGATTGATATACCTTTGGGTCAACATTTTGTGCATTCCCTGCTAAAGCAGTCCCACTTATTTTCAGAAGCACTCTACGCCATCTTGGGGTTTGTAATGTTTTAGTCTTCAAATTATTGGAAAGGCCGACAGGAGAGGGTGTAACTACTGCAAATCTGCATAAAGAGGAACAATGCAGATTCAACATGAGAAATAACAAGGTCACAGTATCATTTACCCATTGGTGTTAATGACCCTGAATTAGATTGAAAATTCAAACTTAGTGTCAAATGGCCGTGAATGGGCAAAAAATTCCAAAAAGTGATTGTTGCCGATCAGCAATCTCAAATAGTCAGTATTCAACAAAATCAGCGGAATGGACCCAAGAGAGAAATTATTGTTCACAGTTTTACCAGCACCTCATCCAATCCACGAAAGATGTTAATTGTTAACATTCTTCTATATAAAGTTCATAGATGAAACTAACAGAAGGCAGAGGTGTTTTTCAAAATATAGTCTCAGCCAAGCACCATAAGGATAAAATCCGTACTGTCCTCAGAATTCTTCAAGTTGAAAATAAGCACGGGCTATTCAAGTGGAAAAAGAAAATATTTACAGTGTATGAAATCAAATAGTGGAACAACCATAGGACTAGGCAGAATTCCAATTTAATGGTACAAGAAATTATATGGTCTTAGACCAAGCTCTGTAATATTGTCCCAACTTTGTCTCATAAAATTGGAACTTCCCCTGCCTTTGAGTCCACAGGTCTTACCATGTGCAGAAACCTTTTCTGCAAAAAGGAATTAAACCATTCTATCCCATATCCAAAGAGAAAGGGTTGCCAAAGTCCCAATGCAATTGGACAAGAAAGACTGCTCATACCTGGGAATTTTAGGAGGAACCACACTTTAATACCTTTGTTGGGTTTCTAGGAATGAGAGAACGTAATGAGCAAATGTAACCAATAATTTATTTTATTACCATTGAGTTTAACCACCAGATGAAGATTCCTTGAGTAGGCACATGACATGCTAACCAACATTGAACAAAGCTAGAATTGCTTCAAAGTTATGCCCACTACCATCTTCATTCATGCAAAGAGTCAAGACATATTAGGGGCATATGATTATATCATTATACAAACTCATCTATCCTTCATTTGATCATCTTGGATTTTGGTAAAACTAGAAGCATTCATAAACTCATTTGTGGGAGAAAAATGTTACTAAGCCTATTCTTTTTTCTTGTCAAAGTTATTCCTCCATACACATTTCTACTATCGGTAGATCATTAGTCATATAATCACATGTTGAAAGGCTTTGAAGGTGAAATCCCGTTCTTTTCTAAAAGTAGCCCTTGTTAGAAATACAATGAGACATTTCCACGATTTCTGCATAAACTTTATTGTTGATATAAATAAATCTGCCAAAGCTTTTCTTCCCAAATGAAAACTTTAGCACAAATGCCAGGTATGGAACCTACTTAGTCTTGGTACGAAGGAGCTAAATGCACTCTTAATCAAAATCCACTCAAGAGTCAAAACATGTCACGTTGCATCTTTTATAACCAAGTGTGAGTATATCATTCCATCTATCTAATCAATAGAAGAAATGCAACTAAGTAGAAGCATGATTTGGCTTTGACCACGCTTTACTACACTAATTAGAAGTAGCTAGTCTTAATTTTGCCACATTGGATGCCATAATGTCATGTTTGAAAGTATATAACATTTTCCAAATTGAATTTGTACTAGCTCCTAACTACCAATTAAATAATAATTTGTCAACTTCGAAAGTCTGTGTGTCAACTCATGTGGGCTGGATCCTAGAATTCTGGTAAAATAGTGGTCACTAACAATCTTTTTTTCCAATTTTCAGGACTCCTCATTTGGTAGAGACTTTTGTAGCAAAATGAGTTATAAGATTGACCTACCAATTTTTAATATATGTATCTATATTATTCAGTTAGTGATTATGGTCTGGTCGATACTGGTGAATCTAAAAGCACTGATGGGGATGTCACGTCAAGAAGATAGTTCCAATTTCCGTAAGTAGATATTAGCCCATCTTGGGCCTGGGCCCTGGATGATATTAAAGTATATGCTTTTCTTTTTTTAATTGAATTAATGCTGCATATGAAACCCACAAACTCAGCTGACCTTTAATCCAGGGCTTTATGCTCACAAAGGATTGAACCAGGGTTACTAATGTAGTGACGCCCCATCTCAACCAGTAGACCACAGGCAGACAGACTTTTAATTATATTTTTTGGAGAGAGAGAGAGAAACTACCTAGTACCAATTTTAAATAATGTGTCAATATATCAACTCATCTGGGTTGGATAGTAGAATTCTGGTGAAATAATGCTCCCTGACATTTTTCCAATTTTAAGGATTCCTAATTTTGTAGAGATTATTTTGTAGATAAATGGTGATATGATTAGCATGCCAATTTTCAATCTAAATACTAGGACATTAAGTGGGAGTTTAACCACTTATACAATTAAAAACAGAGAGCAAATGCAGGATCCAGTGCAATGAGAAAAAAAAATGGAAAAGCTAAAAATGATGGGTTTTTTGTACCTCTTGGCAGGCCTTGCCATATTCATAGCACTGTTAGTACCGCCCATGGACTTATCTTCATCAGAAACGGCCTTAGAAACCGAAGAGCCAACAATCTGATCCATCTTCTTATACCAAGGCCAATGACTGACAGTAGCACTCCCACTAATCAGCCTATGCCTCTCGGACTTATATCTCTTCTTCAGATTATCCACCTTGTTCTTACACTGTTCGATGCTCTTCGACGACTTTTGCCTCTCGCAGCGCTCGCTAACGATACAGGCCACCTCCTCCCAGTCCCGGCCACGCAAATTCCCCCGATTCAGCTTCACATATTTCTCAGTGTAGGCATCCAACAGGCATCCAATGGCACTATCGCTCCACTCTTCGCGATCCTTCTTATAATCCCCTCCTCCTCCTCCTCCTCCTCCACCACCACCTTTTGGTTTCTTGTGGTAATAAGTACCACCGTCACTCAATTCCTCGCGGGAATCCTTCATCTTCCCCTGGCCGGCCCGGCTCCGGCTCTTGGCCCCCGAGGGCTTGCCCTCGTCGCCAGTTCGAAACCCCTCATCGCCAAAGCATTCATGGTGATGGTGGTGGTGGTGGGGGGCGATCTCTTGGACGAAGTCCGGGGAGCATTTGGGATCACCCTGCGAGCAGAAGGCGGCATCGCTGTAATCCTCATCTTCCCCTGGGACCTTCTTCCGGCTCTCCACGCTGTTGATACCATGGGCGTCAATGTGACCATGGGGAAGGGTCTGCTGCTGCTTGTTGGGAAGGAATTGAGGGGACTGGAAGGCCTGAGAATGGTGATGATGATGGTGATGGTGTGGGAGCTGGTGAGGGTGAGCCGCTTCCAGCATAACAAAATCTTCCTCGCAGGCCATGCAGAATGAAGAGGACGGGGAAACCAGGACCTAGGGTTTCAAAGGGGCTAGGGTTTCCAGGGAGAAGACGGAAGGCGTGGACGACGTTAGTGCCAGTGCCGCGAGGGATTTTAAGCTGTAACGGTCGCCGTCGACGGCGGGCCGGGTTGCCGTCACGGCGGGTCACGGCGGTTCACGGTGCCGTTTACCAACTTCCGGCTTTCCCACCGGTGGGACCTTGCCGGTTGGGTGTTGGCCCAAAGTCCCATCCCATTGGTGTATTATTTATATTATCTTATTTCTCAACTTTAAATGTCAAAAAGTTCTAAAAAATAATATCCATCACCATTAAATATAATTCACATGTAGTATGTTTTATAATAGAAACGTCAATGGGGTGGGCTTCTTTCGTCAAGAATCAAGAACGACACATTTGTCCATAATGAGTCATTGATGATGCTTGTGCCTTTGTTTATAGTTAAAGTTGATTCCAAGTGTTTGACGACTTTGGTGGTGGTGGAATAAATACTCTGGTTGTAATGTTTTAACAAAAACATTTTGATTTAAATATTAAAAATTGGATACAATAAATAATATAATTCTTTTAAATTGAAAAAAATTGAATTTATATATATATATATATATTTTTTATTTTTTTGAATGAGTGAACATAATTTTTTGTTATTTTTATTATTATTTTAATATATTATTTTATATGAATATTTATTTCATATTGAGTAGTAATATATATTAAAAGCACTTTTTTTTAGATTGTTCAATAATCACGTATCCTTTTAAGGTTTGATAGACCAATTTGGTCTTGTTTTTCGAGCACAGAAGTAAAATTCTAAAGAATTGCAAGTAATCACTTATCCTCTTAAGGTTTGATAGACCAATTTGGTCTTAGTGAACGTTAATCATCATCATCATCATATAATCGAGCCGACTTAAATTTTGATTTTTTTATTAATTTTTAATGTTTTTATTATTATTTTAATGTTTTATTATTATTTTAACTCATTATGTTACATGAACATCTCTCCCATACTGGATTTTAGAGCGCCTCTCACCGCAACAAGAAATAAGTTAATCGTGTAGCAAACTTATCCTACTTTCCAATGTTTTTTCCTTACAAATCCAGCAAAATCTTTGATGAAATTTTGGAAATATAAGTTTTGATCATTGAAATTGCAGTATAGAGTTGCTCTACTAAAAATGAAGCCTAGAAATTCATCTACAGTGCTAGAATTTGTGAAATCCTGGATTCACATCATCAAAATCACGATTTTTCATCATCAAATTATGACGACAAAAAACATTGTTCACTATACAACTAACAACTCCTTATACAAAATTATAATAATAACATTTTTTTCTATAACTGCAAACAATCCTTTTAAAGTGAAAATTAAAATAGAGAATGTATCCTTCAATGAAAATCCAACTATANCGACAAAAAACATTGTTCACTATACAACTAACAACTCCTTATACAAAATTATAATAATAACATTTTTTTCTATAACTGCAAACAATCCTTTTAAAGTGAAAATTAAAATAGAGAATGTATCCTTCAATGAAAATCCAACTATAATTGAGTTGGATAACCAACTAAGACAACTAAACACTTATTTCAAAACAAGATTGTATCATATTTTCCAATGCTTTTTCCTCACAAATCCAACAAGATTTTTGACAAAATTTTGGAATTGCAAATTTAAATCATTAAAATTGTATTATGAAGTTGCTCCAATAAAAATGAAACCTATAAATCTATCTACAATGCTAACCAAAATTTGTGAAATCACAAATTATCATTATCAAATTCATGATTATTTCATCATTGAATTTTATCAATAAAGGGGATTGTTTGCTATATAATTAAACAACTCCATATACAAAACTATAATAACATTGTTTCTATAACTATGAACCGTCTATTTTAAATGAAATTATCAAATTCATGATTATTTCATCATTGAATTTTATCAATAAAGGGGATTGTTGGCTATATAATTAAACAACTCCATATACAAAACTATAATAACATTGTTTCTATAACTATGAACCGTCTATTTTAAATGAAAGTTAAAGTGAAGACTGTATTTTGTAATGAGATCCAAATATACTTATCAACTAAGACAACTAAACRCTTATTTCAAAGCACAAGAGTATATTAATGTGCAATGAATCAAATTTGCAACTTAAACATGGCAAGGTTTGCACAACTAAACACTTATTTCGAAGCACAAGAGTATATTAATGTGCAATCAATCAAATTTTCAACTTAAACAKGGCAGGGCTTTCACTATTTTGGTGGAATTTTCATAAGTGATAAAAACAATAACAAAATATTTTATTTAGTAAAAATTCAACAAGCCACAATACAAGAGTATTTAGTAAAAATTCAACAAGCCACAAGACAAGAGTATATTAATCTTTTTTGCAACTTAAACACTTAAACATGGTAGGGCTTGCACTATTGTGGTGGAATTTTAATAAGTGATAAAATTTTCATAAATGATAAAAAAATAACAAAATATCTTTGCTATTAATTAATAAAAATTTCAACAAGTCACAATGCAAAAATATTAATAAGAAGTCTAAATTTGGTAGCCTCATCAACATCAATTATTTGGGTTTTTTTTATAATGATGGTTAACTTCTATTGAGACCAAAATTGGTCTGTCGGACCTTAAGAAAAGCAAGAGATTACTTGGATTTCTTTAAAATGTTATTTCAATACTTGAAAAGCATTAAGAGAAGAGTTCCAATATCACTAAAGCTTTGATGACTTAGAAGGTTAGGAAGGTCAGTATTGTGACAAATATTTGGAAATTGTGATCTAATTTTGGTATATGCGGGGCATTCTAGGAGAAAGTGTTTTTCATCTTCAACCCTCTTAGTGTCACAAAGATGACATATTCTTTCTCGCTATGGTGTTTTGGGGATTGTCTGACGTCGAGTTTCACTATGCAACTCATGAGAATTAGTTCGCAATATTGATTCTCTTATTTACGCTAGTCAAAACAGAGAGATATTTTTTATCTTCAAGGTTATGGTTAACCACCTCCTTATAATATCTTAATTTTCTTTTATCCTCTAATTCTTTATCGCATCATAGATTTTTAATATCATCAATATTATGCAGAATAACTTCTTATTTTATTCCCTAATGATTTAGTCGAGACTTGGCATCATTATGCCATCCCCGCTTGAGTCGTTGATGATTTTGGCTAGATTCAAAAGCAATTTTGGGGAGCCTCTTGTTATCCATGATGTCTATCTTGTTCTTATACATTAAATACATAACCATAGTTGTGCTCTCAATGGGGGAAAGGCTCGTTTCGATGAGGAGGATAGGATAGAGTGTATTGCCCTTAATTTTGAAATTATAAGTTATAAAATTCTTTTGTATTTGCTTTATCTTTCTCAAGGATTCTCGAGAGATACTGCATCCCCAAAATTTACATCCATACAAGATAACAAGAGTGAGAAGAGTCTCAAAGAGGAACTTTTTCTTATCCCATAGCCAAAGGTTTGTTAATTTACAATTATTTTCAAACCCATAATAAGCTTTCCACCCTCCATTTATCCTTTTCTCAATGCTATAGTTCCATTTGAGCTTGTGATGAATATCAATTCCAAGATACTTGTATGAAGTCACTTCTTCCAAGATATTATTGTCATATACAAAATTATCATAGGTGATCTTGTTGGATGTAAAGATCATAACCTTCATTTTGTCAGTGTTCACAGTCATACATGTATTAGAGCAGAAGTCCTTGAGGATTCTAAGTTGCTTACTAAGGTCATAGGGATTCCTTGACATATGGACAATATCATCGGCATATAGAAAAAGGATGATTATTATACTAGCAAGAGTTGGTCCAACTCAACCTGCAGCTTCCAAACAATCTTCTAACCTGTCAATGTAAATGCCAAAAAGGGTAGGGGATAGGGGATAACCTTGCTTGACTCCTATATTGCAATTAGTTTCTTTTGACCAACCCTCAGTGCTCCTAAATTTGGTAATAACATTCTCACACAACCTTACCACAATAACTCTAAGATTGGAAGGAACTTTTAGCTCTTCTAACATATTCCAAAGGTTGGTCCTAGGAACAATGTCAAAATCTTTCCTAAAGTCAACGAAACAACAAAGGAGATTGGTTTTATTGTTGTGACACTCCTCTACAATGATCCTAAGCATGATAAGGTGGTCCACAGTTGAATGATAACCTTTAAAAGTGGCCTGACCTTTAGCTCTTTTTCCATGGCTTTCTAGCCATATGTTTATCTTCTTTTCCAAAATACTTCCATATAGCTTGGATTAAAATGGGGCTAATCATAATGGTCCTATAATTATAGGGATTGCTTTTATCCCCACTTTTGAAAATAGGTACAATGAGGGTTTGAGTCCAAGGTTTAGGGAAGTCTTGATTGACTGCTAAATTGAAGAGCTTATGCATGTGGGGGGTCAAAATAGACCATCCAATTTTTAATATTTCAGCGTGGTAGCCCTCAATGTCCTTAGCTTTCTCGTTTGCAAGTCACTTAACCCCAAAATTTATGTCTTCTATAGAAAAAAACATCATCTTCTATATAAACTTTTGAAATTTTGTCTAAGACATTATGGGATTCGTAAACATTTTTAAGGTAGGAATTCTAGTATGTCAGGGGAATCATAGATTTTTCTTTAGTTTTACGTGTCAAAATTTGCCTCCAAAATTTCTTTGGATCTAGCTTAGAAAGGTGCAAAAGATTCTCTTGCTTTCTATTTATGCTATACATTTTTTTAATTTTAATTAGGGATTTCTATCCATTAATCTTATCATATTTCAAAGACTCATTACAGACATCCCTAACCGCTTTTCTAGCAAGTTTACACTCGTTATCATACCAAGGATTGGCAATTATATTATACTTTTACTCAACACTTCGATAGAGAAAAAAAAATATGGAGGTAGAGAGGTTTGTTGTAAAATTATGATAGATGTCTTCAATATTTTTTTTATATGATAAAATATTTAATTCGGTGTTTAAGTCCTTTAAAAAGATATTAGCTTTATTTTTGTCAAAAAGTAGATGCCTTTGGTTACCAAAGTTATCTTCAAGGGGGTTTTGTGCATGGTAAAGTTTAGAGTTAGGGTTAAAGGTCTATGATCAAAGTTAGGCTCATGGTCGTTTAAAAGGTCAAAATTTACTATTTGGTTGTAAACAAGGATATATGATATCACATAGTCCACAACACTACTACCCAACCCATGGATACAAGTCATCTCGTTAGATTTTGGCCACTTCATTAGACCATTACAAATGATTATATATTGAGAACTACAAAGCTTGATTAGTTCAGTACCACATAAATTCTCGGTCAAGTCTTCTGAATTTCTCTTGTATCTATTAGCTAAAACAAGGTCCTCATCTAGCCACAGAGGATTAGGGCTGGAATCGTTGCTTAAGATAATAACTTGATTAGTTGCAGTTCTAGCATTAAAGTCTCCTAGCAGGAGGATACTACCTTCATTTCTCAAAGTGTAAATATCTTGATCTAAGCTTTTATAAGGACAATTTTTATCTATATTGTTTTTTGTATAAAAGGTAGAATTAACAGGCACAAAATAACAAATTGCTATATACATCTTCTTCGCATTGACATTTGAAATCTCCACCCAAATGAACTGATTGAGAGGATATTTTTTATGAATACGAATTTGAGGAAAAATGTTTGTTCTTATGTAACAAGCTATGCCTCCAACCCCTCTACGTGAGGTTTTCTTGTTCCATGTTGACCACAATGTGAATCCATCTATGTTAGGGACCTTAGATTCCTCATGCTCCCAAGTTTCAACTAGAAATATAATATCAATTTCACTTGGGATCCAACTTAATATAGGCCCTTTGTTCTAAGGAAAGCCCCGACAGTTCCAAGAAAGGATCTGAAGTGTCTCAAATTGTTATTTATTGTTATCATTTTAGTCTCTATCCCTAATAATAGCTTTTCAGTTCCTAATTATTACCCATTTTCCTTCCTTTCTGGCTTCCTTTACCTTTTGAACCTCCTTCCTTAATTTAGCTTGAACTTTTGGAATGAGGTCTTCATTTATAAATATTCCAAACCCTTTTAAGCTCGGATTTTTACTACGTATGTCATATTTATGGGCATTAGAGCTTACCATAACCCGAATCGACCTATCTTTATTTTCAATTATTTTGCCCAATCTTTTTGCTTCTATAAGGTTGTTAAGCCCTAAACAAAGCCCCATGTTATGTATAAACCCCCTTATTGAATTATTACATTTCTTGTATTATAATTGTATGTAGGCTTTGAACCCCTTCATTGCACCCTTTCATTATAAGTGTACCCTTTGTCTCCTATATATACACCAAGGAGAGCTAGTCTTATGAGCATCTTATCTCAAATCATATTGTGTTCTGAAGTGGATATATTGTAAAGGAGGTTTCCCCCTTGAAGTGGACTATAATTTATTGATTTCCTATCATTTTTAAGGCATTGGATCATAACATTTGGTATCAGATCTCATAATTATTCTAGTCATCTTAGCATTTTTCTCTATAACTATTTTATGGGATGATCCATACTATGAAAATCGAAGGTTATTTATAGAAATTATCAAGGTCTTTGTGGTAAAAAAATTAGCTTCTAGTTTGTCATACATTCGTAGATACACCCTGTGGAAGATAGGGTATCTGACTAGTCCTATTAACTAGTCTCAAACAAGTGTTCTGGGTAAAATAGGCATATATTCTTCAGGGAGGATCCAAATTGCATGAGACCKATTTCATTGGAACGTGGAAACTTTGTATTATTTATGGTACAATTTTCAGAATCATATATTAAATATTGTGCACGTGGCACGTTGTACAAGTGCGCTCTCCTGGAAAGTCCAAAAATCAACAAGGTGTGGGGAAGTTACCATAAMTTCCACTTGGCGCATCCAATTTTGATCAGACCTGTGGCATTGAAGAGAGGACATATCAGAGGAATACAGAACGAATTTTTAGACTCARAAGGGCTGAAAGTTTAGAGATACACCAGAAGGAAGGTCGGCCTAGAGGACAGACTCCAAATTAAGGATTTGAAAGGTATGTAACTTGCAATTGGCATAACTTTTTATTGGAAGATATGTTTTTGGTGATTCAAAGTTTTTGTTAAAGAGGGAAAAGAGAAGTATTATTATTTTTATTGTACATGGGTCCAAAAAATATGACAACACCAGTTAAACCTCCAGAAATCTCAACCATGACTCAAGATGAAATCGGTGAGATTTATCACGAGATGGAAATGAAGATCATTGAAAATAGAGAACAAATAATGGAGGAAATAGAAAACAAGATGAATGAGAATAAGAATAAGATGAATAGGAAGATGGAGGACATGACAACTAAGATGGATGAAAATATGCAAAAATTGCATAATTCTTTGTCTTCCTTGATCTACCAGACTCTAGATGAGAGACCCCCTAAAGGAGATATCAAAATGCCAGGAACCCATGAATATAAAGCTAGTATTCATGTTGAACAACTTGCTGACAGTAAGCAATTTTCAAGTGGATTTAACTCTAATGGTGGAGTTTATTATGGTGGGGGTCCTAAATTCAACTTTCCCAAAATTGAATTAAAGAAGTTTGATGGTACAGAGGTCTTTACCTGGGTGAACCAAATAGAGCAATATTTCGAACTACATAATATTATGGATGATAAGAAAATGATTCACATAGAAACCTTGAACTTTGAGATAAAACCATATCAACGGTATCAGTGGATAGTGAAAGGCATCCCCCTTTATATCACTACACTTGGGGTTTATTTACAAGAGACTTAGAAGCACAATATGGGAAAGTTTGGGAACAAGACTACTTTAGTCTTAGCAAGAATCAAGCACTTAGGTGATATTGAAGATTATAATTATGAATTCCAGGTATTGGCCATAAGGGTGGATAACATAAGTGACGAACACTTATTGGAAGATTACATGGGTGGATTAAAAGAAGACATTAAACATGAGCTTTTCTTAAGACAACCTACAAGTGTTGTGGAAGCTATGCAAAATGATCATCATATTCAGGCAAAAAATAAGGCTACACACAAGTATAACATTGGAAGTAGAGATCATTTTGGGGGTCATAAGAAAACCATAACTCAACCAACAAGGTTGACACCTCAACAAATGAATGAAAGAAGAGCAAAAAGACTATGTTTCAATTGTGATAACGATTATAGTAAAGGGCATAAATGCAATGAGAAGAAATTATTCTACATGGACTGTGAAGAGGAAGAAGATAGAGTACTTAAACCAACAAGGTTGAAACCTCAACAAATGGATGAAAGAAGAGCAAAAGGACTATGTTTCAATTGTGACAACAAGTATAGTAAGGGGCATAAATGTGGTGAGAATAAATTATTCTACATAGACTGTGAAGAGGAAGAAGATCAAGAATTGGAACCGTCACAAGACCCAAATATAGACGAGACTACTCCAACAATATCTTTCCATGCATTGGTCGGCATCGTTACTCCACAAACTCTCAAGATACAAGAATACATCAAAAAGAAAAAGGTAACAGTATTGATTGATTCTAGTAGCACCCATAATTTCATCAATTACAAATTATCAAAAGATCTCAATTTCTTTGTATATCCCGCATCAGAGTTTCAAGTAATGATTGCAAATGGAGGTACCATAAATTGATCAAGGAAATGCCATAGTATTAAGTTCAACATGGAGGAGTATTTTCTAGATATCCCCATGATTGCCACCCAAATGGGGGGTGTTGATGTTGTATTAGGGGTCCAATGGTTGCAATCATTGGGAACAATAGCCTTTGATTTTCAAAATATTTTCATGATATTTTCCTCAAATGGCAAGGAAATTGAGCTTAGAGGTATCCAAGGGAAACCCTCTAAAGTAATAAGCTCTAACAACAAGGAAAAATTACTCAAAAAGGGACACTAGGGTGTAATTGCACCATTGTGCTCACTTGATGTATAGACATCTATAGCCCCTACTCCATTAGATCTCCAAATAATTATCAACGATCATTCAAAGGTATTTGGTGAAATGCCTAAGGGTCTTCCACCTGCTCGAGATCATGACCATGATATTCACTTGTAACCAGGAAGTGTACCACCTAACATTAGGCCTTATAGGTATTTGTATGCACAGAAGAGTGGGATTGAGCGCATGATCCAGGAAATGTTAGAGGTTGGAATCATTCAACATAGCCAAAGTTATTCTCTTCACCAGTGGTGTTGGTTACAAAAAGGATGGTTCATGGTTTATGTGCCCATATTATAGACAACTCAACAAATTGACCATCAAAGATAAGTTTTCTATCCCCGTCATTGATGAATTATTAGATGAATTGCATGGAGAAAAATACTTTACTAAGTTGGATCTTCGTTCGGGATATCATCAAATCAGAATGAGGTAGGAAGACATTCCTAAAACAACTTTTAGAACACATGAAGGTCATTGTGAGTTTTTGGTAATGCCATTTGGACTTACTAGTGCACCTTCCACATTTCAAAGCTTGGTGAATTATATTTTCAAGCCCTTCTTTAGAAAATTTGTGTTAGTATTTTTTGATGACATACTAATCTACAACAAATCTTGAGAAGAGCACGTACAACATGTTGACATAGTATTACAACTATTGGAAGAGCAACAACTTTATTCAAAGCCTTCCAAGTGTGCCTTTGGGGTTCAAGAAGTGGATTATTTGGGTCATATTGTATCTCGTGAAGGTGTAAAAGTGGACCCTAACAAAATTAAAGTTATGAGGGAATGGCCAATTCCCAAAACCTTGAAGAAACTTAGAGGATTCTTAGGATTGACAAGCTATTATTGTAAGTTTGTCAAGAACTATGGTAAAATAACAACACCTCTAATGACATTATTAAAGAAGGAATCATTTTCTTGGATTGAAGAAGCAACTGAAGCTTTTGAAAAACTTAAGGAGGCTATGTGTACAACTCTCCTCTTGGCCACACCTGACTTTACAAAAACATTTATTGTGGAGTGTGATGCCTTAGGCCATGGAATTGGTGCAGTTTTAATGCATGAAGGAAGGCCCCTTGCCTTTGAAAGCAACCAACTTAAAGGAAAAAACTTAGTCAAACCCATTTACGAAAAAGAAATGTTGGTCATACTACATGCAATTCGAAAATGGCGCCCCTACCTAATAGGAAGACACTTCAAGGTAAAAACAGATCATGACAGTTTGAAGTACTTCTTGGAGCAACAATTATCTTCAGAAGAGCAATAAAAATAGGTTGCAAAGATGTTGGGTTATGACTTTGAAATTATCTACAAAAAAGGAAAACATAATGTTGTGGCAGATGCCCTTTTTAGGAAAGAAGAAGAAACAGAAGGTTCACTATGTGTTATTTCTATCCTTGATCCGGATTATTTTGAGAACGACATGAAGGCAGAAATATAACAATGAAATACACAAAAATATAGAAGAGAAAACATAAATACAGTGAAACCCAACTTCTATTACTGAATAAGATAGAAAAACATTGTAGAACACAAACTAGAAAAATGGGGTAGCTTATCTCTAAAAATAAAGAGATGTTGGCTACGCTTCATTCACAAGAAGCTTTACATCACACTCAATTGCATGCTTAAAGGGCCTCCTTCACCTCAATTATGTATGAGAGAGTGAGAGGAGAACAATTCACATGATGCATGTGGGATAAATTAGACCAAGTTTATAAAATGCCATAGGCATGTAAAATACTAGGACTTCCCGGGCGGTCACCCATCCCAGTACTACTCTAGCCCGAGTGCGCTTAACTGTGGAGTTCCAATGGGATCCTATGCCTTAATTCTATGTTGTAGGCATGTACATAAGACCATTACATGATGTCTATAATTAACAAATGAAGATGACATTACATTCCATTCTCCACCAAAAGGGTGAATGTCATGGTTTATCAAAACCACAGGTTCAAAATGGTGATTCAGTGGAAAAGGTGGATGGCCACCGAGATCCATCTGGATCATTCCTCCTCCCTTAGGAAGCAATGGTCCCCATTGCCTCAAGTTCCCTTGGGAGATGGGGAGACTTCTACTAAATCTGAAGCTTGGTGTGTTGCTTGCCTTGATGAAGAAGTTGTCATGCTTAGCTTTTTAAAGGTTGTCATGAACCTATTGTTGGAGGGGTTGAATCTGTTCAACCAATCTAGCTGCATGATCTACCTGAGTGTGAGAGGACTTTGTCATTGAATATGCAACATGAAGAGTATGAAGGGTTTTGTTATAACCTTGCTTGACTGGGCAGTGTGGAGGCACCCCCATAGGTGCAACAAGAACATCTTGGTACTCTTCTACAATCTTGTCGATCTGCTTCTGTTGGATAGAAAGGTCTTGGTTTAAGTCTACAATGGTTGCAATGTCCTTATGTTCACCTTCTGATCAGATTGTGAAGAGGCTAAAATTTGCAGTATGAGAGATTACTTTGTGGCATTGTTTTGGTGGGACAATAGTTGAAACTACCTCTGGTATCATGTATAGTTGACCCCCCCAAAGTAACAATGACGCTACAGGGTCGAGACTCATAAATAGCATGATGCCTCCACATATATGGTTGGCCTAATAGAACATCACATAATTCTAGTGGAGCAACATCACATAATACCTCATCCTTGAAGGGCTTGATGCCGTAGGACATGCAACATTGTTGGCTGACACGAAGATCTTGATCTTGGCGAAGCCACCCGATGTTGTATGGTTGCAGGTGTGGTGTTATTGGAAAATCCAACTGCTTGACAACCTCTAATGAGATGATGTTCTTTTGTCTTCCGCTATCGACAATAAAATGCAGTGGGGTCTCCTTCACCCACATCTGTGAATGGAAGAGTCACTCCCCTTCATCATGATCCTGTTCTGGTTGGATTGTTATAGTTGTGACAGTAGCCATGGGTTCTGCATCAATGATCTATCTCCTTTTATCATTTTCTGAATTAGGGTCCAAGTCGGGGTTTGGATCTTTATCTTTGAGCTTGGCCACCAATGGCAATATTGAGCGACATTCATCAGTGTTATGACAAGAGTTGTTGTGGAACTCACACCACTTTTCAATGTCTTTCTTAGACTTCCCATTACCCTTCTTTGTCTGCATCTATATATGGCTCTCTTGAGGTTGGCCTTCCTTGCTCTGTCCTTCATTATGTGAGTTAGAGTTTCCTTTACCATGCTTCTCCCACTTACTCTGATGCTTGAATTTCTGCTCAATTTTGACTGCATATCGATAAGCAACTCCCAATGAGGAGATGTCCAGAAAATCCATCTTTGTTTGGATGTACCTGTGTAGACCATTGCGGTACTTCAAAACCAGGTGTCGCTCAGAGTCTTTGATACCCAACTTTGAGCACAAGGTATGAAAGATGTTGGTGTACTCCGACACTGTCTGATCTCTTTTCTGACGCAAAGTTGTCCATCTCATGTATTGGTCATCATATTTTCTGACAGGGTAGAACTCCTCATTTAGGGCATCTACAAAGGTCCCCCAAGTGGGTTATCTCCCAAATAGTGTAGATTCATCTGCGGTGTACCTCTCCCAGTAACCTTCCCACCAAGCTTTGACATGGGGAAGGGATTTAAGGAGCGCGAAGGTGATATTTTCACTGTTGGAAATTTTTTGGACAGAGTAATAACCTTCTAGAATATTCAACCATTTTTCTAGAGCATCTGCATCTATCTAGCCTTCAAATAAGGGGATATCAAAATTGATTTTTACCTTGAAGGGTGTCGCACTTGCGAAATGGTTACTTATTGAAGATGCCTCGACTACCGCCATCGATAGTCTTCGAAGGATCTGAGCGAAGTTGTCCATCATCTCGTTCCTTTGTCGCACGAGGGCTTCCTCGAGAAACATATTGAAAGGATCTCCTACTCTGTCATCTCTCTTTTCGTCCGCCATGGGAGGTTGCTTGGGATAGCGAGAGTGGTTGTACTCAAGTGAAAACTAGATTGAGACCCAAATCTCTATATCTTGACTTCATCGGGGACCTGCTCTGAGAAATGACAAGGAGCAGACTGCTTTGATACCACTGATCCATATTATTTTGAGAACGACATGAAGGAAGAAATATAAACGAGATATAACAATGAAATACAAAAAAATATAGAAGAGAACACACAAATAAAGTGAAACCCAACTTCTATTATTGAATAAGATAGAAAAACATTGTAGAACACAAACTGGAAAAATGGGGTAGCTTATCTCTAAAAAGAAAGTGATGTTGGCTATGCTTCATTCACAAGAAGCTTTACATCACACTCCATTGCATGCTTAAAGGGCCTCCTTCACCTCAATTATGTATGCGAGAGTGAGAGGAGAACAATTCCCATGATGCTTGTGGGATAAATTGGACTAAGTTTATAAAATGCCATATGCATGTAAAATACTAGGAATTCTCGGGCGATCACCCATCCCAATACTACTCTAGCCCGAGTGCGCTTAATTGCGGAGTTCTAATGGGATCTGGTGCATTAACGCTATGTTGTAGGCATGTACATAAGACCATTACACGATGTTTGTAATTAACAAATGAAAATGACATTACATTCCATTCTCCACCAAAAGGATGAATGTCATGGTTTATCAACACCACAGGCTAAAAATGGTGATTCAATGGAAAAGGTGGATGGCCACTGAGATCCATCTGGATCAATCATGCAATCTAATTGGGTGGAAGAAGCAATGATATAATGGAATGAAGATCAAGAGGTATGAAATATCATTCTACAAATACATGAAGACCCCAATTCAATATATAATTTTGTATGGAAGAATGACTTTCTATGGTATCAAGATCGCATATACTTATGTAATAATTCCCAACTCAAACAAAATATCCTTTTGGAATTGCACACTTCTCATATAAGGGGACATTTAGGATTCTCGAAAACATACCACATGATTAAGAAGGATTTTTTCTGGGAAGGTCTTAAAAATGATGTTCAAGAGTTTGTGTCTAAATGTTTGGCCCGACAACAGAATAAGGGAGAGACAATCAAGACTCTAGGTCTCCTACAACCATTATCTATACCAAGCCAACGTTGAGAAGAAGTTTCAATGGATTTTATTACAAGTTTATCCAAATCCAAAGGAAAGACTGTCATCATGGTAGTAGTGGATCGACTAACAAAGTATGCTCATTTTTGCTCTCCTTCTCATCCTTTTAAAGCAAGTATAGTAGCAACAACAATCATGGAAACAATTAAAAAACTACATGGAGTCCCCAAGATTATTGTAAGTGACAGAGACCCAATTTTCACTGGAAATTCCAGGACTAAATTATTTTCTTGTTTGGGTACACAATTGGCTCATAGCTCATCTTACCACCCTTAATCTGATGGGCAAACTGAGATTGTGAATAAATGTCTAAAAGGATATTT
>SNQJ01S0020993.1:26689-40019 GCA_010110895.2 Picea sitchensis | reverse complement strand
TTTGTATATCCCGCATCAGAGTTTCAAGTAATGATTGCAAATGGAGGTACCATAAATTGATCAAGGAAATGCCATAGTATTAAGTTCAACATGGAGGAGTATTTTCTAGATATCCCCATGATTTCCATCCAAATGGGGGGTGTTGATGTTGTATTAGGGGTCCAATGGTTGCAATCACTGGGAACAATAGCCTTTGATTTTCAAAATAGTTTCATGATATTTTCCTCAAATGGCAAGGAAATTGAGCTTAGAGGTATCCAAGGGAAACCCTCTAAAGTAATAAGCTCTAACAACAAGGAAAAATTACTCAAAAAGGGACACTAGGGTGTAATTGCACCATTGTGCTCACTTGATGTATAGACATCTATAGCCCCTACTCCATTAGATCTCCAAATAATTATCAACGATCATTCAAAGGTATTTGGTGAAATGCCTAAGGGTCTTCCACCTGCTCGAGATCATGACCATGATATTCACTTGTAACCAGGAAGTGTACCACCTAACATTAGGCCTTATAGGTATTTGTATGCACAGAAGAGTGGGATTGAGCGCATGATCCAGGAAATGTTAGAGGTTGGAATCATTCAACATAGCCAAAGTTATTCTCTTCACCAGTGGTGTTGGTTACAAAAAGGATGGTTCATGGTTTATGTGCCCATATTATAGACAACTCAACAAATTGACCATCAAAGATAAGTTTTCTATCCCCGTCATTGATGAATTATTAGATGAATTGCATGGAGAAAAATACTTTACTAAGTTGGATCTTCGTTCGGGATATCATCAAATCAGAATGAGGTAGGAAGACATTCCTAAAACAACTTTTAGAACACATGAAGGTCATTGTGAGTTTTTGGTAATGCCATTTGGACTTACTAGTGCACCTTCCACATTTCAAAGCTTGGTGAATTATATTTTCAAGCCCTTCTTTAGAAAATTTGTGTTAGTATTTTTTGATGACATACTAATCTACAACAAATCTTGAGAAGAGCACGTACAACATGTTGACATAGTATTACAACTATTGGAAGAGCAACAACTTTATTCAAAGCCTTCCAAGTGTGCCTTTGGGGTTCAAGAAGTGGATTATTTGGGTCATATTGTATCTCGTGAAGGTGTAAAAGTGGACCCTAACAAAATTAAAGTTATGAGGGAATGGCCAATTCCCAAAACCTTGAAGAAACTTAGAGGATTCTTAGGATTGACAAGCTATTATTGTAAGTTTGTCAAGAACTATGGTAAAATAACAACACCTCTAATGACATTATTAAAGAAGGAATCATTTTCTTGGATTGAAGAAGCAACTGAAGCTTTTGAAAAACTTAAGGAGGCTATGTGTACAACTCTCCTCTTGGCCACACCTGACTTTACAAAAACATTTATTGTGGAGTGTGATGCCTTAGGCCATGGAATTGGTGCAGTTTTAATGCATGAAGGAAGGCCCCTTGCCTTTGAAAGCAACCAACTTAAAGGAAAAAACTTAGTCAAACCCATTTACGAAAAAGAAATGTTGGTCATACTACATGCAATTCGAAAATGGTGCCCCTACCTAATAGGAAGACACTTCAAGGTAAAAACAGATCATGACAGTTTGAAGTACTTCTTGGAGCAACAATTATCTTCAGAAGAGCAATAAAAATAGGTTGCAAAGATGTTGGGTTATGACTTTGAAATTATCTACAAAAAAGGAAAACATAATGTTGTGGCAGATGCCCTTTTTAGGAAAGAAGAAGAAACAGAAGGTTCACTATGTGTTATTTCTATCCTTGATCCGGATTATTTTGAGAACGACATGAAGGCAGAAATATAACAATGAAATACACAAAAATATAGAAGAGAAAACATAAATACAGTGAAACCCAACTTCTATTACTGAATAAGATAGAAAAACATTGTAGAACACAAACTAGAAAAATGGGGTAGCTTATCTCTAAAAATAAAGAGATGTTGGCTACGCTTCATTCACAAGAAGCTTTACATCACACTCAATTGCATGCTTAAAGGGCCTCCTTCACCTCAATTATGTATGAGAGAGTGAGAGGAGAACAATTCACATGATGCATGTGGGATAAATTAGACCAAGTTTATAAAATGCCATAGGCATGTAAAATACTAGGACTTCCCGGGCGGTCACCCATCCCAGTACTACTCTAGCCCGAGTGCGCTTAACTGTGGAGTTCCAATGGGATCCTATGCCTTAATTCTATGTTGTAGGCATGTACATAAGACCATTACATGATGTCTATAATTAACAAATGAAGATGACATTACATTCCATTCTCCACCAAAAGGGTGAATGTCATGGTTTATCAAAACCACAGGTTCAAAATGGTGATTCAGTGGAAAAGGTGGATGGCCACCGAGATCCATCTGGATCATTCCTCCTCCCTTAGGAAGCAATGGTCCCCATTGCCTCAAGTTCCCTTGGGAGATGGGGAGACTTCTACTAAATCTGAAGCTTGGTGTGTTGCTTGCCTTGATGAAGAAGTTGTCATGCTTAGCTTTTTAAAGGTTGTCATGAACCTATTGTTGGAGGGGTTGAATCTGTTCAACCAATCTAGCTGCATGATCTACCTGAGTGTGAGAGGACTTTGTCATTGAATATGCAACATGAAGAGTATGAAGGGTTTTGTTATAACCTTGCTTGACTGGGCAGTGTGGAGGCACCCCCATAGGTGCAACAAGAACATCTTGGTACTCTTCTACAATCTTGTCGATCTGCTTCTGTTGGATAGAAAGGTCTTGGTTTAAGTCTACAATGGTTGCAATGTCCTTATGTTCACCTTCTGATCAGATTGTGAAGAGGCTAAAATTTGCAGTATGAGAGATTACTTTGTGGCATTGTTTTGGTGGGACAATAGTTGAAACTACCTCTGGTATCATGTATAGTTGACCCCCCCAAAGTAACAATGACGCTACAGGGTCGAGACTCATAAATAGCATGATGCCTCCACATATATGGTTGGCCTAATAGAACATCACATAATTCTAGTGGAGCAACATCACATAATACCTCATCCTTGAAGGGCTTGATGCCGTAGGACATGCAACATTGTTGGCTGACACGAAGATCTTGATCTTGGCGAAGCCACCCGATGTTGTATGGTTGCAGGTGTGGTGTTATTGGAAAATCCAACTGCTTGACAACCTCTAATGAGATGATGTTCTTTTGTCTTCCGCTATCGACAATAAAATGCAGTGGGGTCTCCTTCACCCACATCTGTGAATGGAAGAGTCACTCCCCTTCATCATGATCCTGTTCTGGTTGGATTGTTATAGTTGTGACAGTAGCCATGGGTTCTGCATCAATGATCTATCTCCTTTTATCATTTTCTGAATTAGGGTCCAAGTCGGGGTTTGGATCTTTATCTTTGAGCTTGGCCACCAATGGCAATATTGAGCGACATTCATCAGTGTTATGACAAGAGTTGTTGTGGAACTCACACCACTTTTCAATGTCTTTCTTAGACTTCCCATTACCCTTCTTTGTCTGCATCTATATATGGCTCTCTTGAGGTTGGCCTTCCTTGCTCTGTCCTTCATTATGTGAGTTAGAGTTTCCTTTACCATGCTTCTCCCACTTACTCTGATGCTTGAATTTCTGCTCAATTTTGACTGCATATCGATAAGCAACTCCCAATGAGGAGATGTCCAGAAAATCCATCTTTGTTTGGATGTACCTGTGTAGACCATTGCGGTACTTCAAAACCAGGTGTCGCTCAGAGTCTTTGATACCCAACTTTGAGCACAAGGTATGAAAGATGTTGGTGTACTCCGACACTGTCTGATCTCTTTTCTGACGCAAAGTTGTCCATCTCATGTATTGGTCATCATATTTTCTGACAGGGTAGAACTCCTCATTTAGGGCATCTACAAAGGTCCCCCAAGTGGGTTATCTCCCAAATAGTGTAGATTCATCTGCGGTGTACCTCTCCCAGTAACCTTCCCACCAAGCTTTGACATGGGGAAGGGATTTAAGGAGCGCGAAGGTGATATTTTCACTGTTGGAAATTTTTTGGACAGAGTAATAACCTTCTAGAATATTCAACCATTTTTCTAGAGCATCTGCATCTATCTAGCCTTCAAATAAGGGGATATCAAAATTGATTTTTACCTTGAAGGGTGTCGCACTTGCGAAATGGTTACTTATTGAAGATGCCTCGACTACCGCCATCGATAGTCTTCGAAGGATCTGAGCGAAGTTGTCCATCATCTCGTTCCTTTGTCGCACGAGGGCTTCCTCGAGAAACATATTGAAAGGATCTCCTACTCTGTCATCTCTCTTTTCGTCCGCCATGGGAGGTTGCTTGGGATAGCGAGAGTGGTTGTACTCAAGTGAAAACTAGATTGAGACCCAAATCTCTATATCTTGACTTCATCGGGGACCTGCTCTGAGAAATGACAAGGAGCAGACTGCTTTGATACCACTGATCCATATTATTTTGAGAACGACATGAAGGAAGAAATATAAACGAGATATAACAATGAAATACAAAAAAATATAGAAGAGAACACACAAATAAAGTGAAACCCAACTTCTATTATTGAATAAGATAGAAAAACATTGTAGAACACAAACTGGAAAAATGGGGTAGCTTATCTCTAAAAAGAAAGTGATGTTGGCTATGCTTCATTCACAAGAAGCTTTACATCACACTCCATTGCATGCTTAAAGGGCCTCCTTCACCTCAATTATGTATGCGAGAGTGAGAGGAGAACAATTCCCATGATGCTTGTGGGATAAATTGGACTAAGTTTATAAAATGCCATATGCATGTAAAATACTAGGAATTCTCGGGCGATCACCCATCCCAATACTACTCTAGCCCGAGTGCGCTTAATTGCGGAGTTCTAATGGGATCTGGTGCATTAACGCTATGTTGTAGGCATGTACATAAGACCATTACACGATGTTTGTAATTAACAAATGAAAATGACATTACATTCCATTCTCCACCAAAAGGATGAATGTCATGGTTTATCAACACCACAGGCTAAAAATGGTGATTCAATGGAAAAGGTGGATGGCCACTGAGATCCATCTGGATCAATCATGCAATCTAATTGGGTGGAAGAAGCAATGATATAATGGAATGAAGATCAAGAGGTATGAAATATCATTCTACAAATACATGAAGACCCCAATTCAATATATAATTTTGTATGGAAGAATGACTTTCTATGGTATCAAGATCGCATATACTTATGTAATAATTCCCAACTCAAACAAAATATCCTTTTGGAATTGCACACTTCTCATATAAGGGGACATTTAGGATTCTCGAAAACATACCACATGATTAAGAAGGATTTTTTCTGGGAAGGTCTTAAAAATGATGTTCAAGAGTTTGTGTCTAAATGTTTGGCCCGACAACAGAATAAGGGAGAGACAATCAAGACTCTAGGTCTCCTACAACCATTATCTATACCAAGCCAACGTTGAGAAGAAGTTTCAATGGATTTTATTACAAGTTTATCCAAATCCAAAGGAAAGACTGTCATCATGGTAGTAGTGGATCGACTAACAAAGTATGCTCATTTTTGCTCTCCTTCTCATCCTTTTAAAGCAAGTATAGTAGCAACAACAATCATGGAAACAATTAAAAAACTACATGGAGTCCCCAAGATTATTGTAAGTGACAGAGACCCAATTTTCACTGGAAATTCCAGGACTAAATTATTTTCTTGTTTGGGTACACAATTGGCTCATAGCTCATCTTACCACCCTTAATCTGATGGGCAAACTGAGATTGTGAATAAATGTCTAAAAGGATATTTTTGTTCCTTTGCATTCGATAAACAAACATAATGGGTCAAGTGGTTGCCCTTGGCATAATGGTGGTACAACACATCCTTCCATCATTAAAAATGTCCCCATTTCTGCCACTTTATGGATATCATCCTCCATCCATCACATCACCCTTGAAAGGGAATACAAAGGTTCAAGTAGTGGAGGACCACATAGGGAACCAACAAGATGTCCTCAAACTATTGAAGTACAACTTGGTTATGGCACAAAATAGGATGAAACAACAAGCAGATCAACATCACAATGAAAGGGAATTTGAATTGGGGGATTGGGTATTTCTAAGGCTACAACCATACAAACAAATGTCACTCAAGCAACAAAAGAAGGACAATAAATTAGCACCCAAATATTATGGCCCCTACAAGGTTTTGCAAAAGATAGGAAGTATGGCTTACAAATTGGATTTGCCTCAATCTTCATGTGTACATCTATTCTTCAATGTTTCTTGCTTAAATAAGGTCATCGCCAACAAGATCCTAGTCCAAACTATTTTACCAAAGATCAATGAAGAAGGGAAAACCATACTAGAGCCAAAAACAATCCTTGAAACAATAATTAAGCAGTTGAGAAATCGAGCAATTACAGAGTACCTCGTCAAATGGAAGAACCTACTTGTGGAGGAGGCGACATGGGAAGATGAGTTCTTCATGCATAAGCATTCATGGTTAGTCACGTGTTGAGGACAACACTTTTTTGAAGGGGAGGGACATGTTAAACCCTAGACAAAGCCCCATGTTATGTATAAACCCCCTTATTAAGACCCTTATTGAATTATTACATTTCTTGTATTATAATTGTATGTAGGCTTTGAACCCCTTCATCACACCCTTTCATTATAATTGCACCCTTTGTCTCCTATATATACACCAAGGAGAGCTAGTCTTAGGAGCATATTATCTCAAATCATATTGTGTTCTGAAGTGGATATATTGTAAAGGAGGTTTCCCTTTGTATTATAATTGTATGTTATCGCACAAGTTGTAGGTTGGGAAAATCCTGACCCAACCACCAAAATGGTGACAACTTTGAGAACACCTACCCACTGTCACCTTAGGTAGGTATTCACATCACTTTAGAGATGACACAATTACCTCAAGGGGGAATCTTGGTGACCCTAGGGGGGAATGAGATGGAAAGTGAGATGTATGAATGGAAGCCCCTATAAGTCAAGTTGTTAGATGGAAAAAGGCTTAAGAATGAGTTTCAGGAAAGGTTTAAGGTTTCCAAGTCCTTGGGTACCTGTTGAGAGTGTTTGTGTAACACCCTATTTCCCCCAGTCTATAAAAATAACTATATTGGCCAAGAACTATGGCAAACTCAAAGATGTGAATGTTTGATTTGACGGACCTTTGTATAAAAGGTCGATGAATGTAAATTATGTTATGAATATGTGTTGCATGATTGCTGGGAGGGGGATGTGCTAAAAGAGACCACAATGGCTAATGAGAGGTGGTGGAAGGGATCTGGAATGGTTGCATTAACTTCCACCGAGCCAGTACCGTACTGGTTTTTACTTGCTCAAAGACCAAAGCAACTCTCTGACCCTAGAATGGATTTCCTGTCATATTGGTAGGTGGGGAGGCTCCTCAAGAGTTAATGAGGGGATGGGGGTGAACCGCCCATCTGTAAAAGCTCTCAGACCTGACCATGGATGGGGAAATTCACGCCACACGCAATCTTGTAGAGAAAAAGGCAAGAGAGGAAGTGTGGTAAAGGGTAGAGAGAGAACGCGTGCGACAGGGATCGCGTAAGAGAACTGGAGAAACTCTGGAAACATAGGGAGTTCTGAACATAGGAGAAGGAGAGTAACCTTTGTCCTGGATTATTTTTCTGTATCAGGAGAAGGAGAGTAACCTTCGTCCTTGACTTTCATTGAGTTGGAAGTAGGAGACTGGATCTCAAAGCATCGTGGTCTAGCTCGGGGGTAGCTAGTGGTAAATCCATTTGGAGTCACCGAGCCTACAGTTGGGTGGAAACAAGCACCCCACTCAGCAGTTACATCTCGCCTGGTGGATCTGATAAGTGTTTTATGCCTTGTATTTTGAATTGAATATCATGAATACATGCTCATGTTTATATGCCCATAATGATTTCTGTGTGGAATGATTGCCTGGTGTTTTAGATTGGAAATAATGGATACATGTGTATACTTACATGCCATAGTTGGTTTCTGTACAAATGATTAAGTCTGGGGCATGAGTTCGCTCCACCGAGAATCGTCTTGTTTGCTCGATTCTCGTAATACTCTAGGAAGGCTCCTCAAGAGTACTCTTCCTTGGGAATTACCCCATAAACCTTGGAACTGTACTGAACCTTTACCCAGAGACTCGACTAAGATCAGGGACAATTGCCCAAGAACCGTCTGAAGGTTCATGCGATCCGGGTTTGGAAACCTTATGCAAGAAAGAGCAACTCTCTAAGGTCTTGGAGTCGTGGGAGTTTGAAGCTCTGAGAGGTTGAATTTCATGATTCAAGCTCAAAAAGGATAGCGAGTCCGATTATCGAAAGAGAATACCCCATCCTTTGGTAGACGAATGGTCGGAATCCTTTCGAAAATACCCCAGATCTGTCAAGATCGATGGATGTAGAGGAGGAGCGTAGGCGTTAACACCTCGACCCTTTCAGCCTTCGGAAGTAGTGATGGGGTCTAGGACTGTAGATCCAAGGATCTGACGAAGCTCTATTGACCATCGATCTTCACCTTTGCATAGGCAGGAGAGTGGACTTGACAACGTCCTGAAAGTCCTGAAGTATTCAGAACCATCCATCGACACGGGACGCATGGCAGTCGGGTAGCATTTCGCTTACTCACGACTTGGAGTGGTCAAGGGTAGGACTGCACGAACTCACGATTCATGAAATCGTGACGTGATCATGGTCATTGGATCCAAGCCATGGGAGAACCATTGGATCAGAACTTCCGCGTGGTATCGCGTATCGGGGGTTCAAAGGTTGAAAGAATTTCTTTTTGACTGCAGAAGTCGCAAAGTGTCGAGCATCGAGGGCTCGTGTGAACACGTAGCACATCTGTTAGGTGGGGATCACGTGGTTGACAGGTGGCATAACAACAAGCACCCAGAGAAAGGTGGAAGCGGGTGACAGGTGGTGGACACATGTCGCCTGGGAAAGAGTCAACCCATTGTTGACTTATCGTGTTTCGGGGATTCGCAGAGGAGGAGCACGAGGGCTCAACACTCCAACTCGCGAAGTCACGAGATGCGAGTAGTGCTAGTGTTTATCCTAGCCTACGGTTACATGTAGCAGGCGCTAGCGAGGAAGGAGCCATACCTGTATCGCATTTCGGGTATCGACGTTTGGAGAAAGAGGAGTCGAGAGCCTTGACTCTCCAACTCCCGAGTTGCGAGAGGCGCTTGCACTAAGGCCAGGTTGTGGTCACTTGGAGGAGGATAAGGGAAGGTATGGTCTGCGCTAGGCCCCATAGAAATTCAGGGATTTTGTCCCTCGAAGAAAAGACAAAAAAAAAATTAATGGGTGTGTGACAGTTTGTACCTGCCCGAGACACAAGAAAAGCCATGTATGCTTGTAATATGTTAGGTGGAAAAACAAGTTAAGATTGTTTTCCCTAAATGAAAAAACAATCAATGATATATATCAACATGTAAAAGATAATAAGAGCTGCAAAATAAGTGCTAAAAGTCTAATTGAATAAGCAAGAGACAAGCTAGTGAAGACTAGCTTAACTCAAGAATGAAAGAGCAAGACTTTAGCATAAAAACAAGGTTTTCATAAAAATATTTATGCCGTGATAATTATCAGTCTTATGGCTGTAACAATCAAGTTATTACAACAAATAATTCAACCACCCAAACTTGCCAACAATCAACTCAAAAAGTGTGCTAAGACTAGTAGATTATAGGGGCAAAGTTTTAGCAACTTTTGATGGTCGGTTTGTGAGTTATTAAGGGATTTGTTTTGTTTTAGGGTTTCTAAATCCCTAATGGATGTATATTTAATTTGTAACAACAGCAATAAATACTTGGAGAAACAAAAATCCCTAGTGGCTCAAAGGTGCCCTAGGCACAAAGATCACTTTCCAATTTGGACAATCTCAAAAGTCCAAAATTTCACGTTTACCAATGCAAGATTTTATTTATCCAATGCAATTGAAATAATGCCTCTATCCATTGGGTAAATGGAGTCTCTTGATCAAACAATTTGAATGAGTTACTTCCTTGGTGGTGTAAATTGTTGCACATCAAAATGTCACACTTGAGTTTCGCACCCTAAGTGTCGCAAAGTGACATATGCACCTTGTTAGGTGTCACATGCACTGTCACAAGTGACGTACGCACCTTACCTAGTGTTGCATTCAATTTGTTGAGTTTCACAACCCCTTGACACCATGAAATACATTTTCCATGACCCCTAAGTCATATTAGAGGAAGAAACCCATCATTTCAAGGTCAAACACACACCTTTTTCTAGGAAAATCGACCATTTTTTGGGCATTTATGAAGGGTGGCGCCCCCCTAGCCATCTTGGGGAAGTGCCACTTCATGAACATGAACCCCCTTTTCCATGTTATGGGAGTTCCACTTTAAAAGATGGCACCATGTGTTCAACTAAGGGGGAGCGCCAGTCTTGTTAGAGGAAAAAGAGAGATCCTCCACCTTATTCTATGGGCCAACACTCTTGGGATGAGGTTGGTTGTGTTCAACCCCTATGCTATGGCTTCATCTTAGGATCAGACACCAACCTTAAGGAGACATATCCTCAACCATATCCTTCATTTATTCATGGTGTTTGTGCCTCTCGAGCCTATATATTGAAGGTATTTCCAAGGTGAAGGGGGAAGTAATCAATCAGAGTATCATCATTTTGATCTTGGCACATTCGTGTAAGGGGATAGACGAGTAGAGCTTGGAGAGGTTGTTGCAACATCAATCGTGGTCTGTAACTATCGTATTTACTGGTTCTCATTAATATATACTTGGCCTAATTCCTTCAAGCTTGTGTATTTTCTCATTTGCTTGTTTATTGTTGCTTTAATCTTCATAGATAAACTTGTCTTATATAATCTTGTAGAGCATGAGATAGTTGTTTTCCTTTACTATCCATTGCATATCTCAATTTGCACTAGGGATTTTGAAGATCAAGCTCAGGGATTGGAAGCAACGAGGACAAACGTCGAAACAGGTTCATCATGTCCTTTCTCTCCTTCTCATTTTGATTGGTTAAGATACGTTTAAAGGGATGTTAGTGTCCACTTGTATTGTTTTTGTCTTGGTATAGGGGTCTATTAATCCAAGGGAAGTTTCATTTTTCCATAGGAGAAACATTTTTTAACATGAACCCTTTTACTCCACAAGGCAAACCCTAACCAATAAGGAAAACCTAGGAGGGTGTAAACCCTTTTACTCCTTCTAGTATCCTTTGCACAATAGATTATTCCAAACAAATAAAATGGACTTTGGGGGGGGGGGTGTATGCCCTTATACTCCCCAATATATCATCACATCAAGCTTACAACCAAGAAAAGAGAGCAATAACCATGGAATCCTTACCAAGTTGAAGCATTAACAAGATGAAACCCTAATTCACCAAGCAAATTCCACCATAAGCAAGAAAATACTCCTCCAAGAGAACAAGTGCATCATCCATCCATTCAATAGTAAAGAGAAACCATAACAAATAGTATAAGAGATAGATATTTCCCAAAGAGGGTGAAAATTTCAACCAAGTATCTCTCACAATGGGAGAGTTATGTTATGAAAATGAGATTCACGTGATCTCTATTTATACAAAAACCTTAAAACATAGTTTGTCCACTTTGCAAGGGTAAAACATAAGATAAGGGGTCAACAACCATTATCTTACCCCTTGCATCAAATAATAATATTTAATTTTCACTTTAACACAATAGAAACCCTAAAAATAAGACGACAACACCCCTTTAGGGGACGTTTTGATGACTTGAGCAAGTCGTTGGAGAGGAAAATGGAGGTCGTTGGGGCTCCTTGAGCCTCCTCATCATGTTCTAGGGTCAATCCATGTCTCCTCCAGTCAAAATATGCCATGTGTCAATGTGTAATAACTCCATCACCATCAAACCCCCTCAAGCATGACATCAAGACTCAAGTTGTTTGGGTAATAGATGTTGGATAAGATCCTCCATGATGCCATGTAAGCCTCCAAAGGCATGTCTCTATGATCTAGTGTGCAGGCCTACACCATCCAACTTGTGGGCTCCTTTCTCCATGGAAGCCAAAGCTAGGCTTGTTCTCCCAAAACTGGCCACAAAGCAAGGTCCTGCAAAACATAAGGGTATGCCCTCCAAATATCTCAAGTCAAAGATATCATGACAAGTGTAAACCACATCTAATAATAAATCCACCTAAACATGTGCATCAAAACTACCTCATCAAATTAAACAAATGCTCACAAACCCTATACAATAGACCAAGTTTAAGTATGGGATGGGTGTCATAAAATTCCTATTGGGTAGACCAAAACCCTCAAGTAGGGGATGCTCCCAAGGATGGCCTTTCAAGGTTATGTAATGGATGATGAGCTAGAAAGGGATTTAGACTTCATAGGTTAATTATTTTCATGACATATGAGGGCTCATGTTATCTCATCTATGGGTTCCTTTGTAGAGGGTGTGTAGCACCTTCATTTGCGATGCACTTTTTCCAAGCCCGTCTTCTTGCCATTCTTTATTTCTTTCATGTTTTAAGAAACAAGTTGAAGGCCACTGTCCTGGCTTGGTGTCCAGATAACGACAATTTCATTCAAAAATACCTCGTGGAAATGAGAATGTTGGCTCGTGATGAGACCCTTTTCTCTCAATTGTGTAACTGAGAGCCATTACCATGGCTTGGTGACCAGATTATGGTAATGCCATACCGTTAAATACCCATGATCATGATAAGCCAGATTGTGATGAGACCTCCCATCCTCCAACTAACCCCTTAAGCATGTAAATGTGTTGAACCTGCACATAATAGATCTAGTTGGGAATCGACATACACAATTGCAGAGAAAATAGAAGAAAAGAGAAACACGAGAGAAAGAATAAAAGAATTCTCATTAACCGTATTCCACACTCAAAGAATGAATAATTTAGAATAGATATAGGTATCATGAGTAACTAATGTGCCATAGTAGTGATATAGAGAGATCTAGACACTCACTAACATACATTGGAGTGAACTGCCACCTAGTCCTAGTTAACTGATCCATGAATCATCAGTTAACTGAGTCATGACTTCCACTAGTCTAACTATGTGTAATTGACTATAAACTGAAGAGGAATTCCCTATTTTGTAGGGGAATATTCTCTAGAGAGAATATGATCATCTAAGGAATCATTCTCAACATTGGACTATCAAACTTAGTAAAATAATTCTAGGTGAGTGTGTAATATCTCCAACACCCCCTTGAACACTACTAGGGTGTAAATGATGAATGGGTCCCGAAAATCAAGGCCATGTTAGGTACCCAATGTGCAATGGATATAAGAATGAGACACTAAAAATGAGGAAAGAGGGAAAACCTCAC
>SNQJ01S0020993.1:9511-26639 GCA_010110895.2 Picea sitchensis | reverse complement strand
AAATTACAATGCATAAAAAAAATTGAGAAGGAACAAAAAGTAGTTGCTAAGCAACCATGTCCTTCACTCCAAGAAGACCTCACAACTGTGCAAGTTTGTGCTCGTTCAAGATTCTATTGAATATGTAGATGTCTGCATGAATCTGATGAAGTAGATGCACCATTGAGATGTCCACACATATCATCTTTATCTTCTTGTAATGAAGAAGATCCAAATAATGTTTGGATGGAATTTTGAAAACCATGCAACCGTTGCCGGAAAAATGCTGAAATTTTGTTGATTTTAAAATGATCATAACTTCACTTCCCAAACTCCGTTTCAAACGATTTGTTTTTTGAAATTGAATTATTTTCCAAGAGGAATTCAAATATCCATTTTTTTTTCTTGCAAATGTTTCTAAAAAAAGATCAGAATTGAATCTGATGTGCGTGGATCCCTTTTTGTCTCCTGAGATGGATGCATGGTGCATGCATGTTTCTCTTGAGATGCATGAATGGAGCATGGAAAAGTCTTTGCATGTGACCCCTAATATGCATGCAATATATCTTCCACGTGAAATTCAGAAAACAAATTTGAAATGGAGTAGACATCATCTACAATTAGTGAAATACAAATTTGTGTAGATACTTATGTAGAAGACTCTTCATAATAAAATGCTTGATCTGCCGATGGCTTCTCTTTTGGCTCTCTTTGTTCAACCTCCTACATGAAATATTCACAATATTCTTTATTCCCAAATAGAACCTCCAATCTGGTCCATAATTCGTTTAGAGTGGAGTCTTGTGATACATCATATACTTGGTGGAGAATTTTAGGAGAAATAGACAATCATATACATCCTATGGCCATATCTTGTCTATTGAGAAATTCATTTTTCTCATCGGCAGAATTAGACTCTACTTCCATTCCCACAATTATTTTGTACAATCCTCTGCATCTGAGCTGAAGTAGAATTTTTGGCTTCCACTCCAAATAGTTATGAGGCACGAGAAGTATTGTCGACGAATAATCCATCTTTTCTACGTTCTTCAATCTTCAGTACCTGCTAAAAGAGTCTGGTGTGTCTTTTTCCTAGTAATCTGTCAGATCTAATACCATTTAAATCTGTTGAAAATGCACATAATATATCTAGCCAGGAATTGACATACACAGTTGTAGAGGAAATAGAAGAAAAGAGAAACAAGAGAGAAAGAATAGAATAATTCTCATTAACTGTATTCCACACTCAAAGAGTGAATAATTTACAATAGATATAGGTTATTTGAGTAACTAAAGTGCCATAGTAGTGATCTAGAGAGATCTAGACACTCACTGATAGACATTGGAGTGAATTGCCACCTAGTTTTAGTTAATTGATCCATGCAATCATCAGTTAACTGAGTCAAGACTTCCACTAGTCTAGCTAAGTGTAATTGACTCTAAACTGAAGAGGAACACCCTATTTTGTAGGGGAATATTCTCTAGAGAGAATATTCTCATCTAAGGAATCATTCTCAGCATTGGACTGTCAAACTTAGAAAAATAATTCTAGGTGAGTGTGTAATATCTCTAACAAAGCATTCACTATCATTTATTTTTGTAGGTCCCCCCTTTCTTACAGAGAAACATTTCAATGCTTTCTTAGGGGTCCCAGGGTGAAGCATCTAGAATCTATATATTTATGATGTTATCTTTTTAGCCAACAACGATCCCTTTAGGCCTTCAACCCCTTCTTCCCATGAAATGAGGTACATGTCCTTCTTGGGTCACTAATGTCAAAGGGCCTAGAAGAAGACAATATGATGGGAGTGTAATGAGGGGAAGGTGGTAAGTATTGTCAGAAATGGTACAACAACCCCTTAAGGGACCCCTAGTCACAAACCTTCCCCAAAGTTGGGCCACTTACTAGGAAATCTATGACACTCACGAAAGCGAAACAAGGTCAAAATCATAATGTCCAAGAAGGTGTTCTATAATCAAAATCCGCTCAAATACAACATGTTTAAATGCCTTAAATATTAGGGTGATTACCTGCCACAATACCTGACTTGTACCACATGGAGTAAGACCCATCTGCCTTCCATAAGCTAGATAGTGTGGTGGATGCGCTGACAATAGACCAGCATGTGGTGATAGAGAGGGTTTTTGTATGTGCAAGTGGACATTGTTATTCATGTGGTCTCTCGGCACTCCATATCTGCAACCTAAGGGCCTTCGAACATCATCTCCTTAGTTATCCCACAAAATGGGGATAACATATGGCTCTTACTTGGGGACATGTGCTCACCACAGAGTACATGAGAACCTCAACAACTCATGTTAGACATGTGCCTACATTGAAACAAGAAACCATAAAATATAGGGTGTTTCTATCACCCTTCGTCCATATACATTAAAATCCAAATGGAAACTAATTTAGAAAATAAAATTTTAGCATTTTTTCAAAATTTTATAAACTAAGCATGAAATCAATATTCAAGTAGAGAAAAATGATATATAAATTGGATCTAAACTAATAAGAGCAATCAAGATGCAAATGCAAGGGAAGAAAGATGACCTACCTACTTACCTGGGGCCTTGGGGCCCTAAAAATTAGACGATAGATGATGTCAGGTGAAGTCATACAACCAATGAAACTAGTTGATCATTCCATCAAAGCATCTTCCCTTGTGCTTAATTATGTAAAACGACAAAGATAATTCAAGCACATAATGATCATGAACATAAATAGATATATAATCAATAAATCATGAAATGAAGAGAGATGGGTGGGAGGGAGGAAATCCTGCTAGAAAGAGAAATCATCAACCTAATCATGCCGCCTAAAATTGTAAACACAATCCTGATCAATCCATATTTGAAGAGGGATACCATATGTAGACGATGACTCGTATTCATCTTCATTAGTATGATCACTGCTTCTTGAAGTCCAAGAAGATACGAGAGATGCCAAGAAGACTTGATGATTTTCCTAAGAAGGAGGAACGAGGCAAGGAATAGGAACATGTCTAGAGAAATAAAACTATGGCCTCTTCATCTGTGAATGCTTTTAGAAATCAAAAATACTTTCCCTTTGTAGAGTGAGCCTTTGGTTCTTCTGGGATAGCCATGTCCTAGTGTTCATCTGAAATCAAGGATGGAGATGGCTGGAAATCCTCATAGAACAAGTATGCATCCCCAAAAGGATATGCATCACAAGTCCCAAAGGATGATTGAAAATCACCCTGAAAATGCTGCAACTGGTCATCCTTGAATAAATATGTAATCATATCATCATCATGTTGCCACACATATGAATCATATACACATGAAGACCGGTCCTCTGAAGATGAAAACTCATACCCCTTTTCTTGAGGGCTACCCTCAATGTCGTAAATATGGTCTCTGTAAAAAATAAGATGACCAATATCCCACCCATGTCTGCCAGTATGTATGAAAGTGTCTGTATTCTCATCAATCATATCTAACAGTTCTTTCATAAGACCATCAACATAAATGATCATCTCTTTGTCTTTGTGTGCRGGATAAGTAGAGGCATGTACGTCTTCCACTGGATCTTCAAATTCTTCACTAAGGCTAGTTACTTCTTCAAATTCATGAACATGAGGAGAGCACAACTGAACAACCTTAGCTACATCAAGTGGGAGCAAAGATAATGATGTCTCAACATGTTTCACTTCATCGAGATTCTTTTTTCTCTTCATGGGCATGCTTCTCCATCGCCTCAATATTACATGAGGCTTGATCCTTACTACAAAGCGCTTTGTTTGACTTTTTACAAAAGGATCTCTCGTATCTAAGGGATCCTCTAATACTTCTTCACTCCCAGAGTCTTGGAATAAAACATCATCAAGTTCTTCAAAACAATCATGACTCGTCATGTTCTCTTCTTGATGTGCGGGAGGAACCGAGGCTTGTATGTCTTCATCAAAAGGGAGGGTAGATACAAGCACTTCATCTTCATTGGACATGTCATCTAGATCTTCAACATGAGAATCTTCATCTATTGTCTCGTCATCCAGAGGGAAACCTTCTTTGCAAAGACTGTCTTTCAGCTCTTGGAAAGTATCTTGCAGATATTGAGTAGTTGGTCGGTAATGCCTGAGAAATTCTTCAATGAGATTCGTGGAAGATGGGATGCTTTTTGGGTCACATGAGTGCACAAGCCAATTTTTTTTACTTTCTTCCAGAGAAGATAGAAAATTTTTCATCAACACATCTTCACATGGTACATTTAAGCTTGAAGCATACTTCATATACTCCACAACATGAGTGACTGCTAGATTTGGATCACCATCGAATTTGGGGCAATTTTCCCTCCATTCCTTTGTGCAATGGTTTGGATATTTATGAATATCCTAAACATCAAAGGAGGGATAAACCTTATGGAATGCCCATGGTAAATCCCTTGAGGCCATGGTTCCATTACTTAGCATAATGCCTAAATGGACTCGCTATATGAGCTCAAGGCTCCTCAAAGGGTGGAAAGGGGGAAAATTGAAAAGTGGGTTCTTGGGAAGGTGGAGTATTCGAATGAGATTCAAGAAGAGCTCATCAATGGTGTAAAGGGAATTCCCTTCAGGTGGAGTCACCAGACAATCTAGGGAAAAGGCTTTGGGGTAGCTTGTCAAAGTGTCATTAGGGTTTGAAAGAGGATTCAAAATCCTCCCTGGAAACAACACCAAAATGTTATTGCAAAAGTTGTAGGTTGGGCAAACCCTGACCCAATCACTGAAATGGAGACAACTTTGAGAACACCTACCCACTGTCACCTTAGGCAGGTATTCCCATCACTTTAGAGATGGTAGAATCACCTCAAAGGGGGAATCCTTGTGACCCTAGGGGGGAATGAGATGGAAAGTGAAATGTATGAATGGAATCCCCTATAAGTCAAGTTTTTAGATGGAATAATTCTTAAGGATGAGTTTCGGGAAAGGCTTAAGGTTGCCAGGTCCTTGGGTACCTGTTAAGAGTGTTTGTACTTGCCCAAGACACAAGAAACGCCAAGTATGCTTGTAATATGTTAGGTGGACAAGCAATTTAATGTTGTTTTCCCTAAATGCAACAAAAATCAATGATATATACTAGCATGTAAAATATAATAAGAGCTTCTAAATAAGTGCTAAAAGTCTAATTGAATAAGCAAGAGACAAGCTAGTGAAGACTAGTTTAACTCAAGAATGAAAGAGCAAGACTTTAGCATAAAATCAAGGCTGCCATAAATAAGTTACTACAATGATAATTATAAGCCTTATGGATGCAACAAACAATTTATTACAACAAAGAAGTAAACCACCAAAACTTTCCAACAATCCACCCAAAAAGTGTGCCAAGACTAGTAGATTATAAGGGCAAATTTTTAGCAACTTCTAACGGTTGGTTTGTGAGTTATTAAGGGATTTGTTTTAGGGTTAGTCCAACCCTAATGGCTGTATATTTAAGTTGTAACAAAAGTAAGAAACACTTTGAGAAACAAAATTTCCTCGGGGCTCAAATGTGCCTTAGGCACAAAGACCACTTTCCAATTTGTACAATCTCGAAATTCCAAAATTTTATGTTTACCAATGCAAAATTTTATTTCTCCAATGCAATTGAACTGCCTCTAACCATTGGGTAAATGGATTCTCTTGATCAAACAAGTTGGATGAGTTACTTCCATGGGGATGTAAACTGTTACACATCAAAATGTAACACTTAAGTTTTGCACCCTAAGTGTCGCAAGTGTCGCAAAGTGATGTATGCAACTTGTTAAGTGTCACATGCACTGTCGCAAGGGTCGTATGCACCTTACCTAGTGTAGCATTCAATTTTTTGACTGTCACAATGTAACAAACCCAACCCCTTAAATACCCTTTTTAGGGATGGGGCATCAAATTTTCACTTTTCCTCGGTTCATTTCCGGTCCCTTACTAACCAAAACCCTCTTATTCTGCTGCCCCGTAGTTTACATCTTCCACTATGTGCTTAAACCAGCTAGCGGGGTCCTCCTCATGACCTCAGTCTGAAAACCGGGAGATAAGAGTCTACTTAGTGAAGGTTTTGGCACTTCTGAACTCCCGCACTTCGGGAGTTCCAATGGTGTTGTCGAATTCTTGGATCGCCGAACAACGAAGGGAATCAACGGTCCATGTCCTCTGCCGAGATCCTATGGTTAAAAAGGGGGCTTCGACATTCGATGGGGAACACTCCTTTTTCCTAATCTCCGAAGTCCTGAAATCTCAACATGTGGCCTTAACCATTTGACGATTGAAGTTCGACGTTTAGCTTTGAATGTCTTACGTTTCAGTGTTTCGACAGTCGATGGTCATTGTTGGTCCTTTGATGTTTAGCAATTGATGATCATTGTTGAACCTTCCTTTATCAACTGACACTCAAATCTTCCAAACTCCTGAAGTTATCCGGAGTCCTGGAGTCCCGGACATGTCACTAGCCACATTGGCTAGACGGGCATGAACCAGAGGCTGACACACAACGAGGGTCAAGGGGTGACATGTGTCCTCATTAGGGGGTGACACGTGTCATGCTCTAATAGTCATAAAGGATTTGTGAATCAACCATATCTGGGTGACACATGGCACGAGTAATTTGGGTCCATGTCAGATCGAATGACGTTATCATGCCACGTCATTTTAGACTAATAACCGCCCAACCCTTCGATCTCACGGTAAGTAGGAGTCCACGTAGCCCTCAGAACCATGACCTCCAATACTTCGAGGTTTTAGACTTCAAAACTCCTCTCATTGAAAATCCCCTGAAGAGCCATGTCTCTGGACTCTCGAATCTAGCTCCAAGTGTCCTCATCCTACCAATGACCGAGATTCATTTCGATGTTCACGACTTCGAAGGCTTTCACACTTCGTAGACTCTTGGCCAAGTTCCTCCGGAGTATGAAGTCTCCGAACTATGGGATCCCTTGCCATGTACCCACTCATCCAATAGTTCTAGTTCAACAGACAACATTTGACGGGGGATGAGTAGGGGCGATGTGTCGCTCCATGGCATGTTCCCGATTGATTAGGAAGTCGAGGGTGGGTTCCTTAGATCGAAGGCTGAGAGGGATCCTGAAGGACCCGAGGATTGACGGTCCTCGTCACTTCATAAGTTCGACATTCGTGAGTTCGGCATGTATCTTCCGGCTTTCTCTCCGGACCACGCCGGATCTGTCTCCATGTGTAGTAAATCCACAACCATGATTTACTACGGCTTAAATCCACAACCATGATTTACTACGGCTTGCCAAGCTTCGGGGAAACTCTCACATCTCTATACCGCCAAATACCCATACTTATGGATAGCCGTTGATTTATGGACACATGTCCCTCCATTTTCAATGGTCCCGATGCATCTCAACCACTTCGACATTCAGAAGTTTTAGTGTTAGACCACCTCTATTCTCCTAAATGGAACTTCGTCGAAGTACTTAAAGCTACCCCTTCCTAAGTCTGATCTAACAACTGAGAGATATCCACATTGGATCCCTAGATCGACGACCCTCATCAATTCACAACCCTCGAAAATAGCCTTTGGCTATTTTCGAGGATTGTGGAGTCACAAGTCCCTAAGTACCGAAGGCAAAAGAGCTAGCTCCTCAAGACTAGTGTAGGTTTCCTAGGCTTTGGTCACATGGGTCCTTTGGGAAATATTGTGGGTTAAGCACTAATATTTTTAGCGGCACATGGGTTAAGGACATGGGTATGAGCCCTCAGTAAGATGGGAGGATAGTATGAAGGGAACGCCCTTCTCCCTTCAAGCTGAACTTGACATTCTCGCTAAGATAAACTTCAAAGGGTTGACAAAAATTAGATGTTTCAGTCAATCCTATCCCGACTCTACTGCAAATTTACATCCCATAATCCTCTAGCAGCTACACTAAGATAAATCAAAGACTATATGGATATAGTAGTTTACGGAAGCAAAAGAACATTTCTAATAATTGTTCAAATATTGAAAGACTTAACCATAAACACAAATATCTATCATTGCATCCAACACACACACACATTGACACACACACACACACACACAACATATATAATACTTATTAGATCTTGTTTCTGGCCGTCCCACTTAACTACCATTGGCCACCCCGAGCTAGACCATGATGCTCCTGAGAGAGATTCTTTATCTTTCTCCACGACAATGGACCTGAGGTTACTCTCCTCCTCCCACATGAAATTGGTAATTGGTTTTCTTACTCCAAGCAAGGAGGTCTGTGACCAGTACCGCCTCTCACCACTCATCAACCCTATTTTTATCTTGTAGTCTGACCCTCATCATGGATTCTCTCCACAAAAAAAAGAGCTTGATTCTCAACTTTTCTCTCTATTCGAGAGTCGAAAAACATGCTTCCCTTCTGAGATTGTTCTCTCACTACATTCATATCTATCTATGTCCCCAAATTACCTCCTTTCTTGCCTTCCTCATCAAGGTTGTGTGGGTTTGAATCCCCAACCTGTGGTTAGGTTTTTAATCCTTATAGATGGGTACCCCACCCCATCTCCTCATAAACTCTTGAGGATGGCCTTCCACCTACCAACCCGACTGGTAATTCATCTTGGGGTTAAAGGACTGTTGAACAATTACACCCAAAAGAGGGTACTAGTCCCATGACTACCATATAAACCATTCTTGGAGCCCCTCACCATGTCTCCCCCATAGAATCCATGGTCTATAATATCCACCCCCCCCCCCTTCAGCAGTTGTGCACCACATATTCAATTTCTTTTAATAACAAAAAATTCATACAATGACCCTTTTATACAAAGGTTCATCAGATCAAACATTCACACATATTTAGTTCGCCATAGTCTCTTAGCCAGTTATAGTTATATTTACAAGCTGAGGGAAACATGGGTATTACACACAACCCCTTGAAACAATGAAAGACATTTTCCATGACCCCTTAATTCATATTGGAGGAAGAAACCCATCATTTCAAGGTCAAAACACACCTTTTTCTTGGAAAAATCGACCATTTTTTGGGCATTTATGAAGGGTGGCGCCACCATGACCATGTCGGGGGAGTGCCACTTCAGGGGCTGTCACCCCCTTTTCCATGTGAGGGGAGTTCCACTTTAGAGGACAATGCCATGCTTTCAGCTAAGGGGTAGCGTCAGTCTTGTTAAAGTGAAAAGAGGGATCCTCCAACTTATTCTATGAATCATCTCTCTTGGGATGAGGTTGGTTGTGTTCGACCCTTATGCTATGACTTCATCTTAGGATCAGATCCCAAACTTAAGGATACATATCCTCAACCATATCCTTCATTTTCTCGTGGTGGTTGTGCCTCTCAAGCCTATATATTGAAGGTATTTCCAAGGTGAAGGGGGAAGTAATCAGTTAGAGTATCATCATTTTGATCTTGGTAGATTCGTGCAAGGGGCTGGATGAGGAGAGCTTGGAGAGGATGTTGTAGAATCAATCATGGTTTGTAAGTATCTTCTTTATTGGTTCTCATTCAATTTATACTTGGCCTATTTCCTTCAAGCTTGTGTATTTTCTCATTTGCTTCTTTATTCTTGCTTTAATCTTTGTAGATAAACTTGTATTATATAATCTTATAGAGTAGGAGATAGTTGTTTTCCTTTGCTATCCACCGCAGATCTCAATTTGAACCGAAAATTTTGAAGATCAAGCTCAGGGATTGGAAGCAATGAGGACAAACATCAAAAAAAGTTCATCATGTCCTTTCTCTCCTTCTCATTGTGATTGGTTAAGATAAGTTTAAAGGGATGTTAGTGTCCACTTGTACTATTTTTGTCTTGACATATGGGTCTAGTAATCCAAGGGAAGTTTCATTTATCCGCAAGTGAAACATTCCATAACATAAACCCTTTTACTCCCCAAGGCAAACCCTAACCAACAAGGAAAACCTAGGAGGGTGTAAACCCTTTTACTCCTCCTAGTATCCTTTGCACAATATATTATTTCAAACAAATAAAATGGACTTGGAGGGGGGTGTATGCCCTTACAATCCCCAAGATATCATCACATCAAGCTTACAACCAAGAAAAGAGAGCAATAACCATGAAATCCTTACCAAGTTGAAGCATTAACAAGATGAAACCTTAATTCACCAATAAAATTCCACCATAAGCAAGAAAATAATCCTCCAAGAGAGCTAGCGCATCATCCATACATCCAATAATAAAGAGAAACCATAACAAATAGCTTAAGATATAGAGATTTCCCAAAGAGGGCGAAAATTTCAGCTAAGTACCTCTCACAATGGGAGAGTTATATTATGAAAATGAGATTCACATGATCTCTATTTATACAAAAACATTAAAACTTAGTTTGTCCACTTAGAAAGGGTAAAACATAATATAAGGGGTCAACAACCCTTATCTTACCCCTTGCATCAAATAATAATATTTAATTTTCACTTTAAAACAATAAAAACCCTACAAATAAGATGACGTTACCCCTTTAGGGGATGTTTTGACCACTTGAGCAAGCCGTTGGAGAGGAAAATGGAGGTCATTGGGGATCCTTGAGCCTCCTCATCATGTGCTAGTGTCAATCCATGTATCCTTTGGTCAAAATATGTGAAGTTTCAATGTGCAATAACTGCATCACCATCAAACCCCCTCATGCATGACGTCAAACCTCAAAAGGTGACATTTTGCCTCTTCTAGGCAAGTTGTTTTGGTAATAGGGGCTGTATAATATCCTCCATGATGCCATGTGAGCCTCGAAAGGCATGTCTATGTGATCCAATGTGTGGGCCTACAACATCCATCCTGTGGGATCCTTAGCCCATGGAAGCCCAAGCTAGGCTTGTTCTCTCAAAACTGGCCACCAAGCAAGGTCCTGCAAAACAAAAGGGTAAGACCTCCAAATATATCACGACAAGTGTAAACCACATCCAATAAGCAAGGAACCTAAATATGTGCATCAAAACTACCTCATCAAATTAAACAAATGCTCACAAACCCTATACAATTGACCACGTTTAAGTATGGGAGGAGTGTCGTAAAAGTCCTATTGGGTAGACCAAAACCCTCAAGTACGGGATGCTCCCAAGGATGGCCTTTCAAGGTTATGTAATGGATGATGAGGTGGAAAGAGATTTAGATTTCATAGGTTAATGAGTTTCATGACATACAAGGGCTCATATTATCTCATTTATGAGTGCCTTTATAGAGGGTGTGTGGCACCTTCATTTGCGATGCCCTTTTCCAAACCCATCTTCTTTTCCTTGTTTATTTCTTTCATGTTTTAAGGCCATTGTCTTGGCTTGGTGTCCAGATAATGACAATGCCAGTTACAAATACTTCGCGAAAATGAGAAGGCTGGCTTGTGATGAGACTCCCTTTCTCTAAGTTGTGTAAATGAGAGCCATTACCTTGACTTGATGACTAGATGATGGTAATGTCATACCGCTAAATACCCATGATCATGATAGGCTGGCTCGTGACGAGATCTCCCATCCTCCAACTAACCCCTTAAGCATTCACTATCATTTATTTTTGTGGGCCCCCCTTTCTTACAAAGAAGCATTTCATTGCTTTCTCAGGGATCCTTAGGCGAGGCATCTAGAAGCTATATATTTAGGCTTTTATCTTTTTAGCCAACAATGATCCCTCTGGGCCTTCAACCCCCTTCTTCCCATGAAATTAGGTACATGACCTTCTTGGGTCACTAAAGTCAAAGGGCCTAGAAGAAGACAATATGATGGGAGTGTAATGAGCGGAAGGTGGTAAGTATGGTCGGGAATGGTACGATAACCCCTTAAGGGACCCCTAGTCACAAAAATTCCCCAAAGTTTGACCACTTACTAGGAAATATATGCCACTCACCAAGGTGAAACATGGTCAAAATAATAATGTCCAAGCAGGTGTTCTATAATCAAAAGTAGCTTAAATACACCATGTTTAAATTCCTTAAATATTAGGGTGATTACCTGCCACAATACCTGACTTGTACCACATGGAGCAAGACCCATTTGCCTTCCATAAGCTAGCTAGTGTAGTGGATGTGCTGAAAATGGACCAAAATGTGGTGATAGAGTGGGATTTTTTATTTGCAAGTGGACACTGCTAGTAATGTGGTCTCTCGACACTCCATATCTGCAACATGAGGGCCTCCAGACATCATCTCCTTAGTTATCCCACAAAATGGGGATAACATCTGGCTCCTACTTGAGGACTTGTGCCTACACTGAAACAAAAAACCATAAAATATAGAGTGGTTCTATCACCCTTCATCCATATACATCAAAATCCAAATGGAAACTAATCTAGAAAAGGAAATTTTAGCATTTTTTCAAAAATTCTAAACTAAGCATGAAATCAATATGCAAGTATAAAAAAATGATATATGAAATGCATCTAAACTAATATGATCAATCAATATGTAAATGCAAGGAAAGCAAGATGACCTACCTACTTACCTGGGGCCTTGGGCTCTAAAAATCAGGCGATAGATGATGTCAAGTGAAGTCATACAACCAATGCAACCAGTTGACCATCCCATCAAATCATATCCCCCTATGCTTAATGATGTAAAACACCATAGTAATTCAAGCACGTAATGATCATGAGCATAAATAGATATATAATCAATCAATCATGAAATGAAGATAGATGGGTGGGAGGGAGAAAATCCTGTTGGAAAGAGAAATCATCAGCCTGATCATGCTGCATGAAAATGTAAACACAATCCTGATCAATCCATTTATGAAGAGGGATACCATATGTAGATGGTGGTTCATCTTCATCTTCATTAGTATGATCAATTCTTTCTGAAGAACGACAATATACGAGAGATCCCAAGAAGACCTCATGATTTTCCCGAGAAGGAGGAACAAGGTAAGGGACAGGTTCAAGTCCGGAGAAATAAAAAACTGGACTCTTAATCTGTGAATCCTTGTAGAAATACCCAATATTAAAATACTTTCCCTTTGTAGAGTGAGCCTTTGGTTCCTCTGGGATAACCACGTCCCAGTGTTCATATGAAATTGAGGATGAAGATGGCTGAAAATCCTCATATGACAAGTCTGCATCCCCAAAAGGATATGCATCACAAGTCCCAAGGGATGACTCAAAATCACCCTGAAAATGATGCAAATGGTTAAACTTGAATAAATATGTAATCATATCATCATCAGGCTGCCACACATCTTAATCATATATGCATGAAGACCAATCCTATGAAGATGAAAACTCAAACCCATTTTCTTGAGGGATACCCTCAATGTCGTAAATAGGGTCTCTGTAAAAAATGAGATAACCAATATCCCACCTACGTCTTCCAGTCTGTATGAAAGTGTCTATATTCTCATCAATCATATCTAAATGTTCTTTCATAAGACCATCAACTTAAATGATCATCTTTTTTTCTTTGTGTGCAGGAGAAGTTGAGGGATGGACGTCTTCCACTAGATCTTCAAATTCTTCATTGAGGGTAGTTTCTTCTTCAATTTCATGAACAAGAGGAGAGCACGACTGAAAAACCTTAGCTACATCAGGCAGGAGAAAAGACAGTGATGTCTCAACACATTTCACTTCATCAGGATTCTTTTTTCTCTGCATGGGCATGCTCCTCCATCGCCTCAATTTTACACGAGGCTTGATCCTTACTGCAAAGTGCTTTGTTTACCTTTTTTGAAAAGGATCTGTCATATCTAAGACCTCCTCTAATACTTCTTCACTCCCATAGTCATGGAATAAACATCATCAAGTTCTTCAAAAGAGTCATGACTCATCATGTTCTCTTCTTGATGTGTGGGAGGAACTAAGGCCTCAATGTCCTTATAAAAAGGGAGGGTAGATATAAGCACTCCATCTTCACTGGATATCTTGTCTATATCTTCACCATGAGAATCTTCATCTATTGTCTCGTCATCCACAAGGAAACCCTCTCTGCAAAGACTGCCTTTGAGATCTTGGAAAGTATCTTGTAGATCCTGAGTAGTTGGTCGGTAGTGTATGAGAAATTCTTCAATGAGATTCGTGGAAGATGGGATTCTTTTTGGGTCATATGAGTGTGCAAGCCACTTTCTTTGACTTCATTCCATAGAAGATACAAAAAATTTCATCAACACATCTTCACGTGGTACATTTAAGCTTGAAGCATACTTCATATACTCCACGACATGAGTGATTGCTAGAGTTGGATCACCATCGAATTTGGGGCAGTTTTCCCTCCATTCTATTGTGCAATGGTTTGGATATCTAGGAATATCCTGAACATCAAAGGAGGGATCAACTTTATGTAATGCCCATGGTAAATCCCTTGAGACCATGGTTCCATTACTTAGGGTAATACCTCAATGGATTCGTCAGATGAGCTCAAGGCTCATCAAAGGGTGGAAAGGGGGAAAAGAGAAAAGCAGGTTCTTGGGAAGGTGGAGTCTCCAGATGAGCTTCAAAAATATCTCATAAAAGGTGGAAAGGAAACGTCCTTCAGGTGGAGTCGCGAGGCAAGCTAGGATTTGGGATAGCTTGCGAAAGTGTCATTAGGGTTCGGAAGAGGATTCAAAATCCTCCCCGACAACGACACAAAAATGTTATCACACAAGTTGTAGGTTGGGAAAAGTATGACCCAACCACCAAAATGGAGACAACTTTGAGAACACCTACCCACTGTCACCTTAGGCAGGTATTCCCGTCACTTTAGAGATGATAGAATCACCTCAAGAGGGGAATCTCGATGACCCTAGGGGGGAATGAGATGGAAAGTGATATTTATGAAAGGAAGCCCCTATAAGTCAATTTTTTAGATGGAATAAGGCTTAAGAATGAGTTTCATGAAAGTTTTAAGGTTTCCAAGTCCTTGTGTACCTGCCAAGAGTGTTTATACTTGCCCGAGACACAAGGAAACCCAATTATGCTTATAATATGTTAGGAGGACAAGAAAGTTAATATTTTTGTCGCTAATTGTAGAAACAATCAATAATATATATCAGCATGTAAAATATAATAAGAGATTCTAAATAAGTGCTAAAAGTCTAATTGAATAAGCAAGAGACAAGCAAGTGAAGACTAGTTTAACTCAAGAATGAAAGAGAAAGACTTTAGCATAAAAGAAAGGTTGTCATAAGCAAGTTACTGCAGTGATAATTATCAGCCTTATGGATGTTACAAACAATTTATTACAGCAAATAATTCAACCACCAAAACTTGCCAACAATCCACCCAAAAAATGCGCTAAGACTAGTAGATTATAGGGGCAATTTTTTAACAACTTCTAACGGTTAGTTTGTGAGTTATTAAGGGATTTGTTTTAGGGTTTCTGCAGCCCTAATGGATGTATATTTAAGTTGTAACAACATCAAGAAATACTTGGAGAAACAAAACACCCTAGCTTCTCAAAGGTGCCTTAGGCACAAAGATCACTTTCCAATTTGGACAATCTCAAAATTCCAAAATTTCACGTTTACAAATGCAAGATTTTATTTCTCCAATGCAATTTAATTAGTTCCTTTAACCATTGGGTAAATGGAGTCTCTTGATCAAACAAGTTGGATTAGTTAATTACTTGGGGTTGTAAACTGTTACACATCAAAATGTCACACTTGAGTTTCACACCCTAAGTGTCGCAAAGTGACGTATGAACCTTGTTAAGTGTCGCATGCACTGTCGCAAGTGTCCGATGCACCTTACCTAGTGTCACATTCACTTTATCGAGTGGCACAACCCCTTGATACCATGAAATACATTTTCCATGACCCCTAAGTCATATTGGAGGAAGAAACCCATCATTTCAAGGTTAAACACACATTTTTCTTGGGAAAATCGACCTTTTTTTGGCATTTATGAAGGGTGGCACCCCCTGGAAATGCTGGGGGAGTGCCACTTCATGGACTAGTGCCCCCTTTTCCATGTTAGGGGAGTGTCACTTTAGATGATTTCACCCTGTGTTCAACTAAGGGGGAGCACCAATCTTGTTAGAGGGAAAAGAGGGATCCTCCACCTTATTATATGGGCCAACTCTCTTGGGATGAGGTTGGTTGTGTTCAACCCCTATGCTATGGCTTCATATTAGGATCATATCCCAACCTTAAGGAGCCATATCCTCAACAATATCCTTCATTTTCTCATGGTGGTTGTGCCTCTCAAGCCTATATATTGAAGGTATTTCCAAGGTGAAGGGGGAAGTAATCATTCATAGTATCATCATTTTGATCTTGGTACATTCATGCAAGGCGCTGGACAAGGAGATATTGGAGAGGCTACTACAACATCAATCGTGGTCCGTAAGTATATTATTTATTGGTTCTCATTCAATATATAATTGTCCTATTTCCTTCAAGCTTGTGTATTTTCTCATTTACTTGTCTATTGTTGCTTTAATCTTAGTAGATAAACTTGTATTATATAATCTTGTATAGTAGGAGATAATTTTTTTTCCTTTGTTGTCCATTTTAGATCTCAATTTGCGCCAGAGAGTTTGAAGATCAAGCTAAGGGATTGGAAGCAGCGAGGACAAACGTCGAAACAAGTTCATCATTTCCTTTCTCTCCTTCTCATTGTGATTGGTTAAGATAAGTTTAAGGGGATGTTAGTGTCCACTTGTACGATTTCTATCTTGATATAGGGGTCTAGTAATCCAAGGAAGGTTTCATCTGTCCACATGTGAAACATTCCGTAACATAAACCATTTTAATCCCCAAGGAAAACCATAACCAACAAGGAAAACCTAGGAGGGTGTAAACCCTTTTACTCATCCTAGTATCCTTTTCACAATAGATTATTCCAAACAAATAAAATGGACTTGGAGGGGGGTGCATTCCCTTATACTCCTGAAGATATCATCACATTAAGCTTACAACCAAGAAAAGAGAGAAATAACCATGAAATCCTTACCAAGTTGAAGCATTAACAAGATGAAACCCTAATTCACCAAGCAAATTCCACAATAAGCAAGAAAATAATCCTCCAAGAGAGCTAGCACATTATCCATACATCCAATAGTAAAGAGAAACCATAAAAAATAACATAAGAGATAGAGATTTCCTAAAGAGGAAAAAAATTTCAGCCAAGTACCTCTCACAATGGGAGAGTTATGTTATGAAAATGAGATTTACATGATCTCTATTTATACAAAAACCTTAAAACATAGTTTTTCCACTTAGCAAGGGTAAAACATAAGATAAGGGGTCAACAACCCTTATCTTACCCCTTGCATCAAATAATAATATTTA
>SNQJ01S0020992.1:14237-43499 GCA_010110895.2 Picea sitchensis | reverse complement strand
TTGATGCTTGAATCCGTCAGGACCAAAACGACAACCTCGTGAGGACATTAGTCCCCCTTCGTTTTTAGAGAGGTGGTTCTCCTCTTTGGCTAAAAGATATATCTTTGAATATATTGGATTAGGGGAGTGCTAATCATCAACAGCCAAATATTTAGTGCTTGGATTTATATGAAAATGGTTCTTCAATAGCCCAATATGACCTTTATGTGCCTCAAAAGTATTTTAATAAGAAAATATTCGAGGGCTTCAACATCATAATTAAATTGTGATCAACATCACACACAATCTTCTTAATAATATATAAATACATCCATATCTTCTTCTTAGGAGATAATGATTTGATAATCTCAAATAATTTTAACAAAGTATTGAAATCAAGATCAAAACATAATTTGATAGGTCAACCTCAAATACCTTATACTTTAAACTCAAAGTTACAAGATACAATCAAGATCAACCCAAAAACAATTCTTTGTGGAGTTTTATTCATGTAATATGTTCTTCATTACAAAAGATTTGACAACCATATATGTGGCTACAAATAATCCGTGATCATATAAGAAAATATCTTAGAAGAATATAAGAAGAACACTCAAGAACTCAGCCTTTTGCCCAACTCTGGGATTCAAGCATAAAGCTATGAGAAGTGGTGTAGAAGAATATATAAAAAAAATGGAGAAGATGGAGATTTCTTTCTTTTTATAAAAAGGTTGATTGTGTATCCATGGATGTACCTTCTTCTTCCTCTGATATTCTGCCTTGCCCCTCTAACAATACTGATTATTGGACCCTTTGATGAATCCTCTCTTCTATTTTTAAGAAGATATTTTCTAACTACTTGAGTAGTTAGGGTTTCTCCCTTCTAGAAATTCCTATACAATTTTTTTCTTGAAAAATTTCCTTTAATTAATGCCTCATTAATGAATCCACATCATTAATACAAGTATATTTAAAGTGGATCCCTCCCCTTTTTTAATAAAAGTTTTAATTAAACTTTTTTTTTTTGAAATTTAATTAATTTCCATTTTAAAATAGGACGACTGTGTTTTAATTCCCTGGGAATGATAATAAAATTTTTAGCCACGGAAATAATTTCAGATGTGATATTCATCGTCTTAGATTTCCAATTATATAAAATTTGTCCAAATCCGTCGGCTGCATCTCAAGATATGAGCTTGTGCAGCTGAGTTGTCACGCATGCCCATTAAAAAATGCATCTGACTGATATTTTAATTTATGAGGAAAATGTATCAAATTTCAGCACATAAAACTTGTATCACCATTTTCTACATCGAAATAAATTTACAACGGTATAAAGTTTTCTACAAACAGAGGTTGGGAGCTCAAGATATAGCCTTTGCAAGATCGTGACTCAACCACCGTCGATCAAGTTTGATTGGTAAATGTGGATCCTTGATTTAATTTCGATCTCCTTTGTTGAATTTTGACTTTTCTTCATTATTATTATCCCACATGTACGAGAATAAAAGAGTCTTAGTGGTATATAATGTTAAGTGTAACACACACTTGACAAGAAATAAAGAAGAGAGTAGACTATGGAGCTTGGAGGATTCGACCCTTGGAAAAATTGTCGAATATAATAATAATTTTGCATGCCCAGTCAACCACCAATATGCCCAGTCAGAAATGATGAGTCACCCAACCAAATGTTGCCACATGTCATCATTCGGTAGGCCAACGATCTGCCAATAAGAATCTACCATATGTCATCCAATAAAATCACGCCATGTGTCACTTTTTGTATGCTTCCACGTGTCTCCATTAATTAGTTTCCATGTGGCACCATCCATTTAGCTGCCATGTGGATGTATCTCATTGTTAATAAAGTTCCATGTGTCACTTGGAGATGTTCCTCATAGAACTTAGAAATATTATTACAATAATATGGCTAAGTGTTGTAAAGAGTAAAGAGTAGTAAAAAGAGTTGTGTGCATTATGAAGGTGGTGGAAGTCAAAGTGCATTGTGAGGGTAGCGTGGATAAAACATACTCTTAGGAATTATCACCAACCTGCGAACCCACGGTAAGCCACAGTAAATAATACTAAGTCTAGAAATTATATAATGGATCACTTGAAATATAGAAAGAAATATGAAAAATATGAAAAATGAAAAGAAATATATGGGAAATAAAATGAATTATGTGAAATTTGGGAAAAGAAAAAAGGGAAAAGGAAAGAAATGGAAAAATTGGATAATGAAAATGGAAAGGAAAATAAAAAGAAATGAGAAAATAAAGGAAAATGGAAATTAATGTGAACATGGAAAGGAATAAGGAAAAATGGTCAAGTGTGGAAAAATGGTAATATGAAAGTAATGAGACAATGAGAAAAATGACTGAGTATAAAATGAGAGAATGAATACAGGTGAAGAGAAAGGAGAGGATATAACATTTCACTTAGAACATTTCTTGTAAAACCTCCATTGGACTTCTGGACAGAGGTATGCATATCTTGGTCATGGAGACTCTGATTTTGATTCTGCGAAATGCATGGAGAATTTGATATAGAGGGATATGCAATGAACATATAATAGTTCAAAAATATTCATCTTCCAATATATTATTATTATTATTCTAGGAGCGGGCACATATAGGGGACTGAATTTTGGTCAACAACTGGCTCCAACTGCAGGACAATGACCCCCTGTGGGTTGCTGAGAACACCAAAATCTTAAGACCAACTGCATTCTCCATTGGGCTATGGTGTCATATTAAAATTGAACTCTTGTAATTCTTCTTCTTTCATGGAGTTATCTTCAAAAGTCAATACAAATATTGCCTTATTATGAAAAATTGAACCGAAGAAACAAAATATATACATACATGATCTACCTACCCTAACTTAAATGAAAGAAAAGGGGAACCTTAGGTATATGTAGATTTCCAATGGAGCCATTCGAGCATCCAATTGACTTGTGAAATGGGCTCTAACAGTAAGAAAAATATTGGGGTTGCTACCAATAAATCGAGAACATGAAAATCAGGAGCATGCTCAAAATGTACCACAATGGGATCGAGCAATGTGTGCAAAATACTTGTTTTCAATGGCGGGATGACAATACTTTTGAACCAATATTCAATATAATCTACTCTTGGTTTCCCGAGAGTGATTATCTCTTCAATTGAATGAGAAAATTATTTCTTGAAAACATTCTCTTTTTCTTATTTTTCCACATTCAAGATTATTGTTTCATTGACAATGTCTTGACAATGTTCTTCTTCTATGCGATGACTATCTTCAATTTTTTTTTCTTCCACCAATTCTTCTTGCTGCAAGTTCTCTTGTTATGTTTCATCATCTATTACAATGATGAAATCTTCTTGTGCATTTGGTGGAGGCTTCTCAATTTCATTTTCGAATTTAYTGCTTGAAATATTTTCATATGGAGTATATAGGAGGCTGAAATTTTCTTCTTGTAATTTGGAATTTTCATCTTCCTTTTCAGCAACATGACTTGAATTAGAAATTTCATCCACTCTTTGGTTATATTTCTCTTTAAAATTGGTTACTTTGTTATCTTGCTTCCATATGGGAGATGATGGGTGGGAAACAACATTTAAAACATCAACAAAAACATATGAATGCACCTTTGGGATGAACTTTTCTTCAAATGAATCTTCTAACACATCCCAACTAGTAATAGAGTTAGGCATTAATGAACTATACCATTCAAGATCATCCTCTTGCAGAGTTTTTAGGAATAATCTACATGTAACATTATCTTCAGTGAGGTTGAAATCATAACATGTACCTTTAAAATTAATCAAGTGTTGTGTCGAGGAAAATATATGAAATAATATTACTCAAGCATTTTCAGATATTGCTTACTCAAGCATTTTCAGATATTGCTTGGGTAAGGAAAGATAGACATGAATATCACCCTATGTTTATAGCCTCAATTTTTTTTTCCTAATCCAAAAGTATTAGTTACAAGGGCTTAGGCTGATTTTAAAAAAATAAAAGATTGTTGTAAAATTCAGCATTTTATATAATTTTCTGAATATAACAGATGCAAAAGTAAATGTGAAGACAAAAGAAAAAAAATACCAATTCACATACTAACATAGATGAGACAGAATAGAAATAGCTTATTTCATTCCAAGAAATCAAAAGAATCGTTCTCTTTACAAATATCCCTGAGGGAGTTTGGACCAAAGTCAAACTTAGATGTCCCCGATGAAAACCATACAAAAGGACTTCTGACAAAAAGTAAAAATCTGAACTTTAAAAGCTAGATCAACTTTCCATAGATTGCTACCCACTCGACTCTGCACAATAGCCTTTATCAGTCATGAAATTTAATTCATAAACAAAAAAGTATACACAGACTATCAAAGATAGATCAACACCTCTGAAAACAAGTGTTTGATGGATATAGTTAACTTTGAATCTTGTTGTCTACAATAAGGCTTTGCTGTAATACAAGAGAATTAGGCTTTTAATGAATTGAAGAGATGAATGAAAGCTGAACTATCTCAATAAAAATCTCAAGATAAAAAACCTTGGTATGCTTTCTCCTTCTATCCTCCTTGTTCTTCCTTCTATTTTTGTCTTTTAAGCAATCAAAATTATTTGAAGTAGTTGAACTACCTCTTTAGTTCAACTACTATTATTATATTAATTCTTCACCTAAACTAAAATTTAGTTGATTTTTAGTTAACTTAACTAACTTTTAGTTTAGGGAAGAATTAATATAATAATAATAAGGGGTCCCACCTACTAATACTATTTAGCTTTAATAATAATAGTAGGTGGGACCACTTGTGACTCCCTTTAGTTTCTTAACAAAATAAACATAACTAGTCAATCAATAAAACACATCCTTCCTTGTGGCTCACATCATCATTCTCATAATTTGAAAATTAAATATCAATGAAATTTTAAACCATATCCAAACATATAACATCCAAAATATCCCAAAATAGTATGCTTTCCAAAACTTGTTGATCAGCTGTCTGTCAATCAATAATAGAATATACTCAAAAACCATATTTGCCATTTTGGGAGCCAGTTTTCCCTTTGTTGTTGTTATCCCATTTGGCTTTCACAGGTGTTAGCCTTAGGATGTGTAGAGCCTTTTGGCTTGATCTCATTGATGACATGTGAACAATCATCTCTCAAATGCATGCGGATGAAACCGATTTATTTGAATCACTTGAGGGAGAGGAGGGCAATACCGACTTTTCCTTTATCATGCATGCGATGTGAGGTAGGTGGGTTTTGAGTTTTTGAGCTTTTTCATTGAGTGGGAATGCATGCAATTGAGTGTGAAGGGAGATTTGGACATTTAGGTTATCCCGGTGGAGGAGGAGGCGGTATGGACAAATTGGGCCAGCCACTATGTTGGGAGACTATTGGGTGAAAAATATCCTTCCATATGTCATTCTCAGGGACTCTAGTTGCAATGAAACATGAGGTGAGACGGGGATACGAGGGGGACATGTTAGGGTTGGAAGGGAGGCCTTCACGGACTAAGTTGGAGCACTCCTTGTCCAATCCAGTTAGAAAAATCCAGCTTGGAAGAGCTCGTTTAAATATTGTGGATCTGCATCAAAATGTGTCGAGAATCTTGGCCTTCTAGGACCCTCTGTTCCAATTCTCTTTGCCCCTGTTATTTAGGCTATGGCTTCCTCTACGGAAGAAGCTAATCCTGCATGTGGCGTTTATTAACAACTAGCTTCTTAAAAAAACTTCATACATGGCATCTCTTTAATATAAAACAAACTTTGGTTCAACAATCACATCAGACCAATACAGTCAATCCATAAAATTCATTTAATACTTGTTAATGAAGGGGGTGAATAAGGGTTATAGGATATCCGAGGAGTTGAGTGAAAAGTGATAAAATGAAAGGAGTAAGAACATGATTACTACTTAACAAATCATTAAACAATCAAATTTGTGTTACAATAGCAAAATCATATCAGCATGACCCATCTCTGTGTCATCCTTTAATTGTTGTCATACAAAGTTTCCATTTAATTTTAAGAATAGAGTGCAAAGTGAATCTGGGATTGTGGGGGGATTTGTACTGAGCGAAAAAAGTGAGAAAATAGCATGGGATGATAATGGACATCATTCATAAAACAAATTAAATAATCAATATGTAAATGTATTTGGAACGCACATAATAAATCTAGCTAAACAATAGCTACACACACATTTCACGGAGAATTGGAAAGAATGAAATAATTCTCATTAACCGTTATGAATAATGAATAATTTACACATGATATACTGCATATAACTCCCATGGAGTGCATCGGAGGAGAACCAATTCTCCATAGTGGTGGTCTAGAGTTATCTGGACACACACCAAAAATCATGGGAGTGAACTGCCACCCTGAGTCTAGTCTCTCGGGTAGTTACAGAAGTGAACTACCACCTAGTTGAGTTAAGTAGTAAACTAGTCTTCAGTCTTATTTGAACATAGAGTAGTGAGAGTTAACTTAGAGCAGAGTGTACATCAGTGTAGATGATCCCAAAGGAAGTGTGCATTTATCTAGTGATGACCACAATGTTGCATGGTGACAAAGCCGATGCAACATCTAAACTCAACTCAACTAGTCAAGTGAGAGTGTCAGGCAGAAGAATATTCTCGAATTGGAATATTATCTCCTAAAATATAGAATGGATAATGACTGATTACTTATGACTAATAAAAAGTAAAAACCTTAGGAAAAGAAATCCTAGGTTATTATTGTGAATTAACTCCAACACCCTCCCTAAACAATACTAGGGTGTAAATGAAGAATAGGTCCCGATGGCAGGACCATGTTAGAATTTGCAAATGCAAAGATACACTAAAAGATAAAGAGTGAGAAAGGGGAAAAGAAACTCCTTGGTAGCCCCTCGAGCTACAATGTATGGCAGAAAGAAGAACTATAGTTGTTGGGAAATTGTGTCCTTCACTCAAGACGACTTCGCAGAGAATAAAACTTTGCTCGGTGCAGAGGTCTTGGTGAAGATGTCTGCCGTTTGTTATGTTGAAACAAATTGAAGTCGATGATCCCCTTGTGTACTAAGTCCCAAATGTAGTGCATGTGGATATGAGTAATGCTTAGTCCTTGCCCTCGGGTGGATCTCTGTAGAACTTAGAGTGCTCTGGTTGTCACACAGGATCATGGTCAGTAGATGAAGCCAGATAGCCAACTCAGATTGAAAATGTTGTAGCCACATAGCCTAAATGGTTAAATGTTAACTACCCCTCATATACGCCTCAGTTGAATATAGAGCAATGGTAGCTGCTTCTTGCTCGTCAACATATGGGCACAGGAACCAAGGTAGGTGAGTAACTAGATGTGACTTGCGATCAGTACTGCTCGCCAACCTAGTTAGAATCGGTTAATCCTATGAGATCTAATGTAGATTCTGCTACATAATGAATCCAAAGGTGATGGTTCCCTATCATTATCGAAGGATACACTTGCAACCTTCCAATGTAGCTCAAGTGGCTCTTGCATGAACACAGGCCTTACGAGCTGCATATGAAGTGCGGTCACAGAGTGTGTACAGGATACAAAATCTCCCCACTAGATGTTTGTACAATGTGATGTCAACCGGTGGAGTCTACCCACCATCCTCAAGTTTGACTCTTGATAGGAAAGGAGTTGGAGAAGACTTGCAGTTTGTCATATGAAATCTCTCAAGAAGATCTTGTGCATGCTTGGCACGAGAAATCGTGCGATGCATCCAAGCTGATCTCGAGTCCAAGGAAGGAAGTGTATGGCCGACCCATGTCAGACATAAAACACATCATGTAGATTCCTCTTGAATTCAACAATTGTTGAATTCAAGCAATCGATGATCAACAAATCATCAATGTACAAAAAATAAGAGTAGATCAACCATCGAGGCATGTAGACATTGATTACGATTTAAAACATACAAAGGGATTACGTGACAAGGGGTATGAGTCCATCTTGGCATACCATGCCCTCGAAGCTGCTTGAGGCCATAAAGGGACTATGAGTCCCGGCGGACCAAGATGGAGTCTGCATAAATACCTATAGTTGCTCCATGTAGATCTCCTCGGAGATCCAGTGAAGAAATGCATTTCTTCACGTCCTTTTGATGGATTTCCCATCCCTTAGTTGCTGCAATGGAAGGGCCAATCCTATGGAATCCATAATAATTACTCTTGGGTGAAGGAGTCTCATCATAGTCAATACCATGAACCTGCTAAAATCCTTTGGCAACAAACCTCACTTTGTATATGCTAATTTGTCCATCCACTACACTCTTGGTACTGAATGCATCACATCCCGACAAGTTTGCTCCCGAAGGAAGGAACCAAATCCCAAGTGCAGTTCGAGGAGAGTTAATACTCCTTTGCATGGTGGATTCCCAAAAGAGATTCCCAATAGTCTCGCGATAGGACTATGGATATGAATACTGAAATAAGAAAAGATGTCTAGAGGGAAACGATTCACTATTAGTGAGTGAAACATGAGGCTCCTCGAAATTAGATCAAGTCTTCATAGTATCGACTAGATCACCAATGGGATCCCATGCATCTGAAGAGTAGTCTGTGCCCACATGGACCTCTGCTTTGGCTCTGCAACTAAATCTAGATGATTTGAATCTGCATATGACTGTACTAACTCACGAACATAAAATCGCCGAGTCCCCTGCAGATAATAACTATCATCGAGGGAAGAGTCGGGGATGTGCATGCTCATCATCTCAGCCAGTGGAAGAATGAAGGTGTTTGCATCCGGTTCGTAGGAGGTACATGAGACACTTTCCTCGAATTAGAAACTTTGCTCAATGATGATCCGGTCCAAGAAAATATCAATAAGCCTATATCTCTTCCCACCATCCCGGGGTAGCCAACAAAATGCACTTATTGCTCTGTGGATCAATTGGCTTCCTCTTTTTAGAGGGAATCGGGGCCTTAAATATGGCCGAAAACACGAAAGTGGGTCACTTCCGGTTTGAGGGTGCTTCAAGCCTCGTAGGGGTCTTATCCTTGGCGGTCATATGGGGAGATATGTTTTGGATGTATGTTGCAAATTAAGTGCTTCGTCCCATAGTCTTTGTGGGAGTGAATTTGCATGCAACATGCAAGATGCCATCTCCTTTAGAGATCATTTTTCCATTCCTGAGCAACTCTGTTTTGCTTTGCGGAGTATAAGAAGGCTGTGTGTTGCAACTTAATACCTTACTCATGGAAAATATTATGGCTCTCATGATTTACATAATCTCCCCATTATCAATTAGGAGGACTTTTATCTTCTTTCCGGGCTAATCTCAACCAAAGATTAGAAATCTTTGAGGTGTTGAAGACCTCGAATTTTTCACGAGAAGAGAGTAGATCCATGTGTAAAGCGTGAGAAATCGCTATCAAAAAAAATTGAGAAAAAACCTGGCTTTGTTGATGGATGGATGTGGAAAATGATCCATAAGGTCACCATGGATCAGATCTAAAAGGTGTGAAAGCTGTTGGGGCTCCTTTGTTGATTTCTCTTGAGGGTGTTTTTTGAGAACACATCCCTCACATACTACCTTGGAGAAATGGATGTGTAGTAGACCATCAACCAATCCGTGCTTGCTAAGCTGTTGCATACATATGAAATTCATATCAAACCTTTAGGTACCATATCCTACTACTCATCGGTATGAGTAAGTAAAGAAGAATCGAGGTTATTTGATTCAAAGATGTATACAATTTAGGCATTGAGTTTACCTCCTTTGAGTAGCAACCACAGGTTGGTTTTGCATGTCGTGGAGTGTACATAAAATTTTTGTGTGAATATGAATTTATTTCTAGTGCATAAATTAGTCATCTGATACCAGAGAATGTTGATGGAAAGTTTGAGAATGTGCAACATATTCTACCGAGCTTAGTTGGTGAGTTCAATCCTTCCTTTATTAGTGACCCGATGAGAAGAGTTGTCCCCCATCAGTATGGGAGGACCTTTGCATGCATTGAATGAAGAATAGACCTATTTTGCAGCATCCATGTGATATTCTCTTGAGATCTACGATCCAAGCATGAGAGAGGAGTTGATGGCAATAAAAACATGGCTAGGGTACTTTCTTGGAATTGGATCTTAAACTGCTTTTTGTGGAAACCCTCGGGGAGACGATCTCTATGGTTGTTTCTTTGAAGTATTTGAGACATAATATCTATTTTATTTTCATGCATGTAGATTCTGAATTGGGATCCTTTGTGATTGTACGTGCATTTCTCCCCTTTTTCTTGGATCCTAGAGGCATCAGTGAAGGGTTTCGAGTACCCTTCCTTCTTTGTATGTGCATGATATTTCCGCTTATCTTTATCACTTTATATTTCTGATATTTGTGGCTTCCATCACACGGACAATGGAAGTGCATGCATGGGCCTTGTTATTACCCACATGTTGAGATTGGTTTTCTCTTGTGTCGTGGATTTGATAAAGTCCTCAAGAAGGCATCTTCCAATTGGATCGAGGAGGTGAATCCCGGCCGGAATGGAATGTGGATACAAAATCTGAGGAGAATTAGGGACCAAGCTTGGAGAATGGTGAGAACCATTTGTTTGTCTTCCTTAGATTTATCAACTCCACTTAAGCTTTGAGTTGCAATGATAAAATCCTTGACTTTTGTAAAGAAATCTTGGATATTCTCGAATATTTTGGATCCAATATGAGTAGCTCCACCTCCAACATGTGTCCCCTCATCTCATCCTAATATTTTCAAGAGCCCTTCTAAGGTAGTCCATTCTTCATTAGGAGTCTTACAGCGAAAATATATGAAAAGAGATTAGGAGAAATAAGACTACTAGGTGTTCTGAGTGCCTCATCCATCAGATTTAAGTATTTGGATTTTTTCTATATGGCTACGATGTCGATTACGTATTTGTGACCAAGTTTAACTTGTACAACCCTATGGTTCAAAGATGTATGTCTATTTTCTCGTTCAACTTCATTGGGAGTCTTACATGAAAATATATGAAAAAGGAGATTGGGAGAAATAAGACTGCAAATTGTTCCGAGTGCCTCATCCATCAGATTTAAGTATTTGGATTTTTCTATGGCTGATGTCAGTTCTGTATTTGTATTCAAGGTTAACCTATACAACCCTATGGTTCAAAGATGTATGTCTATTTTCTCCTTCCATGCAAAACAGTTGTAAGGTGTAAGAATGAATTCTTTTTAGAAATCCATCTTTCCAATATCTTCAATCTTTTGTACCTACAAACAATTTTGGTGTAGATTTTGCTTAGTAGTCCATCGGCTCTAATACCATGTAAATGTGATGAAACTGCACAAAATATATCTAGATAAACAATAATACACACATTTGTAGAGAGAATTGGAGAAAGAATGAAAGAATTGTCATTAACCGTTATGAATAATGAATAATTTACACATGATATACTCTATATAACTCAATGAGTGTGCACTGGAGGAGAACCAATGCACCATAGTGGTGGTATAGAGCTATCTGGACACACACCAATAGTTACAGGAGTGAACTGCCACCTAGTCTAGTCTCTAACTACCGACCCTTTCGGAAACACCTGCGAAGTAGATGAAGTATCACCCGAGGTAGAGGCAGGGGGGTTGCAAGACTCAGGTGTCTACAACTAGGCTGGGACATAGATCTGTGATTATAATACTTAACAGAGAACTTAAACAACAATATGAATTAGTTTCTTGAATCTCATTCACATCGCAGATTAAACCCTTATTACAGATCAACGCAGTAACCATAAAGATCAAGTACTTCCATTCACTTAGTACATAGCATCAACTTGGATCTAGCATTCATTTATATTTAATATCATCAAACACTAAGCAATGATATCAGATTCATTCATCGTACATTATAACAACAACACTAAGCATTAAAACATATAAAAAACATCGCACAAAGCACATCAAGCCGCATGATATACGTGGTTCACCCTAGTGTGGGGCTACGTCCACCAACTTCTTCTTATTCTTTATTATTCTTCAATATTCTTACATTCCTCCCCTGTGCACAAAGCCACAGAGCCAATCTTCGCATTGGACAGGTGATCTGCGCACAACGCACTAGATCCACCTTCCCATAATCAGGTCAAGGCACATAGCCAACTCCTTACTCGAACAGAGCCTTACTAACATATCATGCACACAACCAAACAACCAATCTCTTACATTGCTTGAAATAATCTTCTACTTACAACATATGGTGCACATAACAAACAACTCTGCTTATTACATCACTTAGCTATTTTTTTATGCATTTTCAAAAAGGCTTAATCATGGGTAAACCCATGGGCCGACATCCCTTAACCCATTACATAAACCCTAAAACCCTTTTCTTGGTTCACAAGCCTGCAAAACAAGAAAGATCTCGTGATCTCAGCTTCGCCTGGGTGCTCCATCTTCGAGCAGCCTCTCGAAGTCCCAAAATGGTCAAACACGACCAATGTTTCCTCAAAACTTGGTCAAGGGCCAACAGGACCCCAACACTCACATGTGACTCGTCCTGAGTCACTCAAATCTGGGCAACGCTTGCTGCCTCGACTTGCTACTTTTCTAGAGCCTCCTGCTCGATGAAATCTTGAATCACTTGCTCTGTAACAGGACCTTGCAGGCGCTATTCCACTATCACAACTACTTGGTCTAGCTGCAAGCCTTGTCCTTCAATCTCTTCAAAAATCGTGCAGGCTTCATCCTACATCGGCTATAATCTTTGTGTAACCTCCATGACTTTTCTTTGGATGACAATAATCTATTTCCGGACTGCGCGCTGCTCTTGTGATCTCTTCATTTTCTCAATTGTAGTGAGTGGCTTCATCTGCGCTTGCATGGTGGATGCCTACTGCTGCACCTCCTGGAGATGTGCTTCCAGTTTCCTCAGCTCCATATATTCTGTGAGGCATTTGTAGGTCTGCACACTATGATTACTTAATTACTTACATTCTGATGTGAGTGCCCTGATCCTTCCAACTTCACTCCTAGCGACTTCCTCCCTCTAATGGCACACTTCTTGCGGAGTGCTTGACATTGCTTGGAGTTCTAACTCTGTTACTCTCGCTTGAAGCTGCTGAATGGCCTCAACGAGCTTCCCCACTTGAATCTCGGCTGAATATTCTTCCTTCTGTGCCAAGCCCGACACAGAGAGAAGTGCTTTAGTCACTGCCTCTTTGATCGCAGTCTACTCTACGAGTAGTTGGTCTTTTTATTTATATACCTTTGCATTGTCCTCCTCAAACATCTCCTGCATTTTATCTTTCTCCTTTTGCGCAACTCAAAGTTTCTCTAAGAACCATTTGTTGCTACAGGGGCATACCCAGGATTCAACACTCAACAACTCACCAACAAAACCCTAACTACTAGCCCTTTCGGGAACACCTACGAAGCAGATGAAGTCTCACCCGAGGTAAGGGCAAGGGGAGTTGAAGGATTAAGGTGTCTACAACCAGGCTGGGACACATATATGTGATTACAATACTTAACATAGCACTTAAACAACAATATGCATTAGTTTCTTGAATCTCATTCACATCGCAGATTAAACCCTTATTATAGATCAACGTAGTAACCATAAAGATCAAGTACTTCCATTCACTTAGCACATAACATCATCTTGGATCTAGCATTCATTTATATTTAATACCATCAAGCACTAAGCAATCACATCAGATGCATTCATCATACATTATAACAACAACACTAAGCATATAAACATATAAACAATATCACACAAAGCACATCAAAATCCAAGCAAATGTTTTCAAAATCAAGAAAGGACCCTTTGTAACATGTTCAAATGCTTCAATTATTAAAATGACACTTACCATGAGACCATGCTTGTTACCTCATGATGCAAGACCTGTTGTCCTCTGTGGGCCAAGCTGGTGTGGTGGATGCTGCTGCTGCCGACCAGTGGTGATGTGTGGTAAGAGAAGGGACTTTGTCTACTAAAATGTCTCTCGACACTCCATGTTTGCAACCTGCGGGCCTTGAGACATCATCTCCTTAGTTACCCCTAGAAATGGGGGGGGGGTAATAAAACCTATCGAGTTACCAAATCTCTTAAAATTTCATGGTTCCATACATAGTTGCATAATCATATTCAAGTTTTTGTGACAAGTTGTCTTGTATAATATCCATAGTAGTTTATATACCACAAAAAATGACCATCAAAGCTGCCAATTACAAATTTCTATCCAAGTTCAAGAATTTAGTCAGGGGGGAGCTGAGGACAACCATGAATGAGATTTAAAGCCATAGAATTGGAATACCATTGTAGAAGATAATTTGAATCCATCATCACAAGAGAACCCATGAGAAATATACATCAAGCCTCAATCTTGTAGTCAATCAGAGGTTCTTCCAAATCATTTTGGAAGACCGACCTTGGCCAATTCTAGATATTTTTACAAGCTATAATGTATGAATTTATGTAGGTTTTCACTGTAAGGAATTAAACCTTGTTGTAAATCATATGTTGTATCCAGAGATAGGCTCTCAAAACCTCTATGTGAACTCCAAAGCTGGTGTAAATATCATCACCTCAGAACATTTGACCTATTGACCATTTGATTGTTCATACCATGGGTTCTTTCATTTGTCACGAAGCCTCCAGGGTTTACCAAAGACTGAAATGTACTATGTCGTCCATCAACAAGATATTGAGCATCAAACTCAATAATTTTATCATTGATACAACTTAAACCAACATTTTCAAGATCAAACACCATAATACCAATTGCAAATTCCCAATCGCTAAAACATGACTAAAATTGAAATCTTTATTTTTTAAATATTTTAAGGAAACATAAGAGGTTCTCGTGTAGAATCAACACATCTCTTTTCATTTCATTACTGTGATGAAATTACTCCCATTGAAATTACTCCCATCAAAACCCAGGGGATTTATTTGAATCATTGCAAGTCATTCATTTATTATTTGCTCCATCATTTTACTATACAAATTGAATTATTTTTACCAGGCCGCACGAAAATTTACAGAGGTAAAAGTGCTTCACAACAAGAGTGAACTAGATTGAATGCATTTCTATAAATACATTGGATAACGATATGGGAATGTTTATTTTATATATAGTGTCCTAAATTAATTAAATGCTACAAATCACACATGGAGATCCATCTAGTAAGGACTCTAAACAAACATATATTGACAAGCAGTAGAAATTAATTTGCAACCTAATGAATTTCACCTTTAGAGAATGGCATCAGACCTCCATCATTAGAGCCAATTCTAAACCATTTAAGCTTGTAGGTTAAAATTTGGGTTGTTGTTGCTGCCTGATGATGCTTTATCAACTCATCACTGCTCGTCTGTGAGGCGACCCACCATGTTTCAATCCTCTAGAGCACTAAAATGAGAAATTGGGTCAGGTACAAATGCTGGGTTATTTTGACAGATGGTTACCCCACCATAGAATATTAGCCAAAAAAATCCTTTGATATTACTCATTTTCCTTTTGGAGAGGGCGAGGGCCATTTATAGTGGCAAACAAATTCAAGATGTTTGTGAACACCAACTTCTAAATCCCAGTTTAAGTGTTAACCCAAGTTTAATAACTCAAACGCTGGACCCAAAATATTGTTAGCATCTCTAACAAAACAACAAACTTATTACACCCTAGAAGGAGATCATATCAGGTAATGTCAAACTGCAGAAACAACTATTCAAAGGAATACAAGGCGAGTCTTTGTTGAGAATCTAAACCATCACGCCGAATAATTTTTATAAAATGCATCCTTGAGATCCTCTTTTGAAAGAGGGTTACATTCCCAAATAGTTATAATTCAAACCTGCGCTGGAAATGAACCACTAGATGTTTTGAATGCAAATCGTTGTATTGACAATAATTCAGAAACTGATATATAAAATCCTTTATAAGGGAAGGCGATTCTTATTGCCAATAATAACAAAACTTTCAATGATGTTTAGTACTAGAGTAGGAGAAAATTATAACTTCAACCAGGACCCTAAGACCAATTTCTGGGTTCCCAAAATCGTTGAACATTTTCAAAGGAGTTTAGCATGATAGAGTTATCTCTACTAGTCACAATTAAAAAAAGAACACTTAATAATAAAAGTATCCATTTTGAACTTCCACTTGTTTAAAAATAAGGATTGCCCACTGGTCTTTGCAATCTAAGAAAAATATGAAGCTATTGTCTCTTAAATATGAATTGTTACTGCAAGACTGCCATACCTCTTACATAACTGGTGAATCTTCAAATATTTGTTTGAAAATAGCTAATGTTTGTTAACATATGGCTGAGACATTTCCAACATAACATTACTTAGATTATTATTTAACTCAAATGCCAATCCATAATTTCTACAGACTCCAAAAATTGTCTGCCAACCTCCTTAACCAGATCAATGGAAAATGGGCAATAATTATTCTTTTGAGGGGAGACATATAAGCTTGGCCCAATATTTTCAAAAGAAAAACGATACACATGTGATTATTACAATAAAATTAGTCACGCATTTTCACACAACATATGCCATTTTTATCATAAATTTAACTCTCTGGACACTCTGCAGGGTTCAAACATTCGTCTCTAAAGGCTAACAAACACAAAGATAGTTTCAGAATCAAATTTCTAAATAAAACATATGAAATTCATCTAAACTAAATTAAATAAAGTGTAATAAAGAGAATCTTACACATTGTTAACCAACAAGTAACCACTGGCAGAAACATGAATTTTATAAATCAGTGAACTAAAATTTTAGAGCTTCAATTTTACTCGCAAAGTAGAAGCACACAAAATTTCTCTCAGAATAGGAACACACTAATTTTACACATAGAACAAAGGTAAATTTTGATAGAATTGAAACACAACATTCAAACCAGAACATAGATTTTAAATTTTTTGAAGACAAATAACCAGTTGAGCGAGGGACTTCCACCCAACCGTAGGCAATCCATAGCAGACGCCACCCCCTAGCCGAGCTATGATACCACCAGGGTGAAGCATGGATAATTAACTCCGAAATTTGGACTCAAACCAATGTTTTATTCTATAGATTTCTTGATGAAAGAGTAACACAGTCACGTACATACGTGCCCCTCACAACATAAGGAGTATATCCTTTTTTTGTTGTCCATTATGTCATAAAATACTCCTTCTTGTGCTATTCAGAGTGTGCATAGAAGGTCCAGGCTGTTATCTCAAGTTGCAGCAGAGTTATCCATGGTTTTTTAGCTTTTTCTCAAGGCTACCAGCTTCCATTCATGGCTAGTTGGTCTATCATGGGCTTGCCTATCTTCCTCTAGTGTATAACCTCTCAAAACTCTCCTCCACCTCTTTTTCTAAGAGCTCTCCTCACCCCATTAGAATTTCCCTCATGCATAATGGATAGAAAATTCAAAAACAACTTCTCTTCCTAGACCCAAGAATATAGGGGAGACAACTTGCTAAAATTTAGGAGGTGTGGCTTGGATTGAGGAATTTGTTTCCTCCACTCTTCTTAACTCATTTTTGTTTTGAAATTCAAAATTGAAATTGGGTGAGAATTCAAGATAGCTCAAGGTAGATGATTTAGGCATAAAACCCCCTTAGATCTCCTCACCTTTCCCCTCTTGTGGTATCATAGCCCCTATAGGCAATCAAGCTCAACCAACCTTGGTCATTTTTTATTAACTGTAGAAATAAAATACTTACAATATTTATGAGAGTAAAACTGAGATATTGCATCCCCTCCCCCTTGGAATAACACTATCCTCGGTGTTCTGCTATTGTAACAATGTTTATATCTTCATTCTTAAGTTGTACTTGCATTGTCATTCTCTTCATTGTCTTGGTACATCTCTAAACTTTATCATTCTAGCATATGTCTACATTATTCATCAATGTAAGTATGCATAACATAGCCACTTCTAATCATTAAGTATTTCATGAACATGAATTCCAATATATCAATATTAAGTTTATACCTAAAGCATATATATTCATAAGACAAGACAAAGGTCAATACTCATCTGTATGAATATGTATATGATCCATATGGCTGCCATGGATATAACCCAACTCATTGTTTTCTTAGACACGCCCAATGCACTCATGATCCCAGGTAGCATGTTAATCATTGAAGCCTCCTCTTCTGTGTAGTGACTGACCCTCCAAGCTCAGGCATCCCCTTATCTATTAATACATAGTCCCTCGGGCGATCCATCATTTTCCAAGGCATCCTCACAACGGAAAAGTACCGAGGCTTATAGAGTCTTACAACCAAGACTTCTCTCTGGCTATCTCTAACATATCATAGCACATCTCAATGGAAATAAAGGAATATCATGGGGTTCTAGTGTATAGTGGCATTCTTTCCATGCTTTTTAGTTTTAGTAGCCATCATTTGTCCTTCCTAGACAAATCCACCATCTCACTCTCATCGCCTTATACAAGATCATTCTACCTGCAACCTGAACTTTCAATCAACCAAAAAAATGTGAGTACTCATGCATATAATATTTTTACTGCAATATTTACAACAATTCATGGAGTTCTCTCATAATACACTTCACACTAATAACTCAATCAATTTAAGCTATAATCTGTTATGACCCAAGGGGGGGCATATATATGGCTAAATGTATATGATATGACCCCAAGGGGGGGCATATATGGGCCTAAATGTACATGTAATGTGAAAATACATATGCAATAGGGCCGACCTAGTGATAAAGGGGCCTCATGTGCAAGTGTGAATAGATATATATAAAAGATCATGTATTCATTATTGAGAGGTGAATTGTGAAGTATGAAAGGTATTTGGTTATTTGGAGGGGGTTACCCTATTCTTTAAGGAGTTATTGTGTAACTTATATATATATTGGAGTTGTTCTCCACGTTGAAATTATGTACATGGCGTGTACTTCTATTATTTTATGATATTCTACGTATTTGGATCATAACATTTGGTATTAGATCTCAAGGTCTTGGGCTTTCACTGCTACATTTGAGACACCTTGGAATTTTCACTATAACTTGTTTTCTACGACGTTTCAGAAGGAACCCCTTCGAGGATATTTAGTAGACGAAGCAAGGTACATGGGGTTAAAATTTCATCTCCTTAGGCCTTATACTTGCGGAGATATAGCTTGTGTAAGATAGGGTTATGGAATCATCCTGAATTTATTCATCGCATAATTTTTGCTATAACATTTTTTATGTAATGATTCAGACCCTTCAATCTGGAGAATATTCATATAAATTATCAAGGTATTTGTGATAATAATTGCATCTTTTGGGTCATCCTAATTTTGTAGATACACCCTGTGGAAGAGAGGTTATTTGACTAGTCTCAAACATGTGTTCCGAGTAAAACAACCATAACTTATTCATAGAGGATACAAATTGTGTGAGAAAAATTGTATTGAATATTGGATAGGGCATAGTATTTCTGATACAATTTTCAAAATATTATATCAATTATTGTGCACGAGGCACGCTGTACAAGTTCTCTCTACCGGAAAGGAAAATAGCAAGGTGTGGGGAAGCTATCATAACTTCCACTTGGCACATCCAATTTTGGTCAGACTTGTGGCATTGTAGAGAACAAATTTCAGAATATTACAGGTCGCAATTTCAGACCGAGAAGGGACGAAATTGCAAAGATACATCATAAGTAAGGTCGGTCAGAAGGACAGACTCCAAATCAGGGTTTCAAAGGTATGTTCCCTTAAAACTATCATAAATTTTGATTGGAATGCCCAATTGAGATGATTCAAAATCCATTGGAAAGATAATACATAGAAGAGAATATTGGAACAAGGATTACAACTATTTGATATCTTTATCCTTAATATATTGAGGTTGTGATTTGAGGGTTGGGATTATACCTCAATTAAGAATCAATGGAAATACCTGAATTTACAAGAGATGAAGATAAAGATGAAATCAATCCTATGGAATGGTTGAGGTTGGTAAAATAATATAATATGAATCCTTCAAAGGAAATCATTTTTTTTTTTGATGAAGCTTGGAAGTGGTGGATGAGTCTTGATCAAAATACTAGATGGCACTGCATATGGGAGGAATTTGAAAAACTCTTCTTAGATAAATGGATTAGGGATACAAAAATGGAGGAATTGTATAGAATTCAAGATGAATTAAAAGAAGTGAAGGAAGAGATTAAGAAGAAGGGTGAGGCGATATCTAAGATACAATTCCTTAATGAATCACTCATTAAGGAGGTTAAGAACTTAAAGAAAGAAAATAATAGTAAATCAAAGTGGGAAAATGATGAGTCAAACGAAGATTTGAAAAAGAAAGATGAAGAGATATGTAGATTACAAAACCATAATAAAAAACTATTGGATGAGGTCAAGAGATTGAAAGAAGAAAAGAAGAAAATAAGAATTGTTAAAGTCAAGAAGAAAGAAGGACCTTGGATGAAGAATCTACCAAAAGACTGGAAGATGAAAGTTGCATGAAGGTTGATGAATCATTAAATACTGATAAGGTAAAATCAGAAATAAAAGCCAGAATTAAAGAAGGACATCAAAATTTGTTAGATGGGATCACATTACAACTTCAAAATGAGAAAGAAGAAAAGATTCAAGAAGGTCAACAAAACATACTTGAAGAAGTTGAACTCCATCTAGAGGATGTACATTCCAAATATGATGGTATTATCTTGAAGGCTAGAGTAATAAGAGACCAAACAAAGATGATTGAAGATTCCATTGTCGCTGAAAATAAGATAGATGAAATGCATGTGTAGAGTGAAGGAAGACTATCAAATGTGAAATTGTATTGACACCCTCATTACCAATAAACATTTCAAGGAAGAGAAGAAGGATGAGATCAACATTATGAAGGAAGAAGATGAAATACTTGTCAATATTTATGGAACAAGGCATCACCAAACTACTCTTCAACAAGCTATTATCAGAGACCAACAATGACTACAAATTGGAGAAGCTTCAACAAAAATACATGGAATCAAAGGAAAGAAAATTATTCAACAACTAGACATAAAAGATTAATACCGAAAAGAATTGATTTTGGATGGATAGATCATCAACAATGGAATGAAGAAATTAGGAACATAAGAAAATCATATTACTTGGTTTCATCACATGTGAAGCCTTTAAATGCAAAGTTTTGAGGACACATATTTTTGAATGAGGGTACTATGTTATGACCCAAGGGGGGCATATATATGCCTAAATGTACATGTAATGTGTAAAAACATATGTAATAGGGTCGGCCTAGTGATAAAGGGGCCTCATGTGCAAGTGTGAATATCTATATATAAGAGATTTTGTATTCATTATTGAGAGGTGAATTGTGAAGTATGAAAGGTATTTGGTTATTTGGAGGGGGTTACCCTATTCTTTAAGGAGTTATTGTGTAGCTTATCTATATTGGAGTTCTGCTCCACGTTGACATTCTGTACATGGTGTGTACTTCCGCTATTTTATGATATTATGAGTATTTGGATCATAACACAATCATATCAAATGAAATAAATCTAGCATTCCTAATATATGCATTTGTAATGTACCTCTTGTATTAGATAATCAAAATAGGGTTTTAAATTCAAACATCAACATAACCTTTAGATGAAGGAGGATATTTATTCTAAGTAGTCTTATAATTTATCGAACATACAAGACACTTATTCTTTGGTTAGAAATACCTGAAGTAAATATATATGGCCTGGTTAAATTTAGACACCCAATCTACCACGAGGAATTTTTTTATGAAGTACATTATTTTACTCAAAATTCTCTTCCATTTCCATATCCACAATATAAGAAATAAAATAATCTGTCCAAAATATCCAACAAGAAAATATAACTCGAGTTGGTATGATCAAACTTTTCAATTCGTATGATATGATTACTCCATACCTGTCTCATAAAACATGTTAGGCTTTCCCCTAGTTCAATAATATTTAGTTCAACAACGGGAAAGAGTAATATTCAAATTTCAAATATGCTTGAAGAAAATACTACACACACACACACACACACACACACATGAACTTGAGGAGACATTTTCTTCACATGACTCTCTTTCCTTTTTGCAGCAACTGAAAGACCTTGTCCTATGGCAAACCCATGCCAAAAACAAGAAAGAACATGCCAAAATCACCAATGGAAAACCAATCAATGAGATGTATATCATCATGCCCAAGTTTAAACAAGCCAACATACATAACTTTATATGTCCACCAATGTTATTTAACATAATTTCCTTCCTTCTAGGCTCTTGTTTGAGTTTATGAGGGTTTTGCCCCATTTTTTTTTCCTTTTCAACACAAAGATTTCAAGTGAGCCAATTTGTTGCAGAACTTAGAAAATTTCCTAACTTTGACATCACGTTAGATTGTGAAGAGTATATATTTCAGACAACACAATATAGGAAAGATAAAAGTAGGAGAGAAAAAACATATTCAATCGCGTATATCCATTATTATTCATCATCAATGTTCATTACACACATGATATTTTCATTACATGCATTGTTGCTAACTGAAAAAAAACTATGAAATTTTTAAACTACTTATGATGTGGACCTACCTATGATTAATACATGGCATTCATACTAAACAATTTTCTATAATAACATCTACTTTCTTATCTTTTTCATTTATTCTTTGATGTAAACCAATAAAACTACATGAAGTAGTATGATTTGTAAGAATCATCTTATAATCCCTTGAAAATCAAATGGCGACTAAATTACAGGATTCACCTCACAGGAGGCCCATACCATTCCAGATCTGCAAAGTGCTTGTATTGTAATAATACATAACATAAACCACATAAAGTGCAACATATTTAAAACCTAACTGAAAAATGTATTCCATTGCATATTCTCCTAGTTCTAGATCCATGATGCATGAGTTTCTCGATGCATATGTTTCATCAACCAAGGTTAAATCGAGTACCACAGTCATACACTAAAATGTTAAGAGAGATTAGTATATAGCACTCCATTTGAATATTCAAACAATAACTAATTTCTTGTCTTTGCTCCTGAATATTTAAGTTCTTTCATATCTTATGTAGGTAAGATCCTTCAAATCATGTTTTCTCAATGAAGTGTTACCATTAAATATTTATCACCACACAATCTGATGCAAGAGAATCTTTGGTTATGGGCAATCTACATGACCCAAAAACATTTCAATTATGTACAAGTTAATTTAGGATGGCTGCAATTCTACTCAACAACTCGTGCTATTACTCCTTGTTATAATTGACAGTCCTGCAACTCGCTGCAACACCACGCTACATGATTGGTTCCTCAACTCGTTGCAACTCCATGCTACATGATTGGTTCCTCAACTCGCTGCAACTCCTATGCTGCGAATCCACACTACAGGATTGGTGTTGCAACTCCACACTATAGTATTGGTGCTGCAACTCCACACTATAGGATTTGTGTTGAAATTCCTATGTTGTGACTCAACATGATGATTCCAAATTTAGTCCATGTAGCTCATGAATATTAAGTGCCAAGTGGAAATCATTGGTGAAGGAAGAGGAAATGAAATTGAATTGGAAAATGTCTGGGCAACGAACAATCATGAATATTCATCTTTCCAACAGAAGGGGAACAAAATAAACTGACATAAACAACATAAAAAGAAGGGGGAAGAAAGATGTTGAGGTTGATTCAAGCTAGAAAAAATGGAAGGTTTCCCTCAGGTCGATTTGAAGTGATTGATACATCCACCGAGAATGAGATCGATAAGAGACAGTATAATATGCAGAAGAATAACACAATAAATCAGTTCTAGTCTGGTGAGAAAAAATGTATTTCTTGATTACACTGTAATAAGGGGCATTTTGAAATCAATAATAAAAGAAAGGATTCACAACATGTTTATGTTCTTGTGGTTGTAATTAAAATTATTCTATTTCAGTCTTAACAAAAATAAATGAATTGTCTGTTGCGTGTTTGAATATGAGTTGTTTTGTGCATTATGAGAGCAGAGCATAGTTTTGTAGGTGTTAGAATTGCTTCAGGTCTGTGAGATGCATCAAGTGGTATCAGAGAAGATTCATGTTCTTGAGTTGTGAGAGTACAGTTCCTGGAGGTAAGGCCTGTGACTGTTGGTCCGAGTGAGGGCTGTAAGACAAATCATAAGGATGCCACCACAAAGAGAAAGAGAAACACAAGGAGGTGCGAGAGATAGGGAACTCGAAGAATTAAGAAGAATAATATAAGAGTTGGAGAATAAAAGAACTGGAGAAGCTAAGTTAGATTTTGAATCTGAAGAAGAGATTGAAGTCGAACAAAATGCCGAGGAAGGAGACCTAACATCATGCTCGATATCCTTCTTGAGTAACATAGGTAGCGCAAGGGTTTCAGTTTCGTGCTATGACGGTAGTTTGAAGGCTGAAACTCTTATAGATTGGATAGGATACCTCAAAATATACTGAGTATGAGAATTTTCAAGATCCAAATCATGTTCGTTTTTCCATTATGAAGTTGAAAGGAGATGCTACACTTTAGTAAAATCAAAGAGAAATTTTTACCTGTTGACTACCAGTAGAGCTTGTGTAAACAAGTACATAATCTTAGGCAGAAAGAGACATCAGTGTATGAATATATAGAATAATTATTCAAGTTGTCACTAAGGTCAGAGATGAAAGAAATAGAGTATCAGAGAGTGGAAAGATATGTAAATGTAATGAAGTATCGGATTCAGGATGAAATGAGTACACATTACTTTCGAAATGTAGACGAAGCCTACCGGGGTGCTTTGAAGGTGGAAAAAAAGATTAACAGAAGAATACAACAAAGTTCTGGGAAAAGGAACTAGAGGCAAAGGCAGAGCAAGTGCTACTAAAGACAATGAGAAGGAGGATGAGGTGAACAACATTAAACATGTAAGGGGAGGAAGAAGCGTTGGCATAGGCATAGGTTTTTTCCACGGTAAGTATGTAATTACATGTTATAATTGTGGAGTAGAGGGTCACAAAGCATAAAAATGTCTAGAGAGGAAGAACAAAACAAGAAGAAATGAAGCTAGGACACAAGTCACCCAAGTAGATGAGGCAACAGTTTCCAGTGGGATTGTGGAAGTATTCTAGCAAGAAAAAGGATAAAACCTGATGTTGAGAAGAGTATTACTCAAGCCCGAGACAAAGGAAGCAACACAACCTTAACAAGGAAAGAGAGTGATCAAGAATAAATGTAAAATTCACAATAAGTGTTCTCATCTGGTCATAGATGGCGAGAGTACAACAAATTTGGTATACATTGAAGTAATGGGGAAATTGTAGTCGTAAATCATTCCACATCCCAATCCGTAGTTAGTTTTATGGTTGAAAAAGGGACAATAGGTGATTGTGACTAAACAATGTTTATTGAGTTTCCATATTGGAAGTTTCAGTGAATAAATTTTATGCGACGTGATAGAGATGGATGCATGTCGTGTATTGCTTGGGAGATCATGGATGTTTGATAGAAAGGTATTCCATGATGTAAGAGATAATTCATATGATTTTTTCAAGGATGGTCAACATTATAAGTTGGTACCAATGTCAAAAAAGAATATGGTCAGTAACAAAAACAAGGGGATGGACAATAGTAACAACAAAGTTATGAATGATAGTAACAACAAGAATATACATGGAAACAATAGTCGAATCATGTTATGTTATGCTAAGGAGTTTCTAAGAGAGCATAAATATAATGGTTGTTGTTTGGCTATAATGCCAAAAAGGATTCAGGAGACAGAGAAAATGAATTTTATATCAGTCGAGATTCAACAATTGTTGAAAGAATTTAAGGAAATTGTAGCAGATGATTTACCAGTAGGATTACCTCCATTGAGAAGCGTAGCACACTAGATCGACTTGATACCAAGGTCAAGTTTTACAAATAAAGCACGTTACCAAATGACTCCAATATAGAGTGAAGAGGGAAATAGATAAGTACATGAGTTACTTGACAAAGGGTTAATTTGAGAAAGTTTGAGTCCTTGTGTAGTACTAGTAGTTTTGACACCCAAAAAGAATGTTGAGTGGCAGATGTGTACAAATTCACGGGCTATTATTAAAATTACCATTAAGTACAAGTTTCCTTTACCAAGAATGGATGATCTCATGGATTGTTTGAGTGGTGCTGAGTACTTCACAAAGATCGATTTGAAGAGTGGTTATCATCAAAACCGGATAAGGGATGGTGATGAATGGAATACAATGTTCAAGACAAAATATGGGTTGCTCGAGTGGTTAGTTATTCCCTTTGGTTTAATTAATGCACCTAGCACATTCATGAGGCTTATGAACAGAGTTCTGAAACCGTTTTTGGGAAAATTTGTTGTCGTATATTTAGATGATATTCTGATTTTCAGCAGGAGAAAAGAGGAACATCTGGAGCACATGAAGAAGGTGTTACAACGATTGAAGGAGGAGACATTGTTGATAAATGTGAAGAAGTGTACATTTTTACTAAAGGAGCTTGTATACGTGGGTTTTGTGTTTCTAAAGAAGGTTTAAAGATGGTTCCTGAGAAGGTAAAATAAATATTGGATTAGCAAACACCTAAATGCACTTTTGACGTGCGAAGTTTCCATGGACTGACAAGTTTCTATAGGAATTTCATTCGAAATTTCAGTAAGATTTTTGCACCTCTTACTGAATGCATGAAGAAAGGAACATTTTAGTGGACAAAAACAACAACAAAGTCATTTGAAGATTTGAAAAAAAATGGTGACAGAACAACTAGTATTGGCACTTCCAGATTTCAAGAAGGTATTTCAAGTAGACTGTGATGCAAGTGGGACAAAAATTGGAGCAGTTCTAAGCCAAAGAGGTAGACTGGTAGCCTTTTTCAGTGAAAAATTGAATGAAACAAGGAAGAATAAATACTTTATTTATGTTCAGGAATTTTATGCTATCATCCAGGTCTTGAAAAAGTGGCGACATTACTTGCTTCCAAAGGAGTTTTTTTTGTTTACTGACCACAAGGCATTGTCGTGCATTAACATCCAAGGTAAATTGAATCAGAAACATTCTAAATGGGTCGAATTTTTACAAATTTATACATTTATTTTGAAACACAAATCAGGGAAGTCAAACAATGTTGCTGATCAATTGAGTTGGAGGACTGTATTGCTAAACACCAGGTCAATTGTAGTGGTAAGTTTGGAATGTATGAAAGGGTTGTATGAAGAAGATGAAGATTTTGCAGAGGCTTGGAATTCATGCAGAGAACCATGGAGTATGGACTGAACACCATTCTTAGAGTACCGCATTCAAGAAGGCTTCTTGTTTAAGARCCAACAATTATGTGTTCCACAAAGTTCAATAATGCTGAAACTCATTAGAGAGTTACACATTAGTGATTTAGGAGGACATTACGACATGGAAAAAACCACATCATTGGTGAMAGAATGATACTTTTGGCCCATCATCAACAAATATGTTAGGAATTTTGTTGAGTGTTGTAGAGTTTGTCAATTAGCTAATGGTAGAAGTCAAAATACAAGACTTTACACTCCATTACCGGTACCTGAAAGACCACAGGAASATGTAAGCATGGATTTTATTTTGGGACTACCTATGACACAGAGGAAGTATGATTTCATGATGGTAGTAGTAGATCGGTGTTCAAAACTGACACATTTTGTAGCATGTAGGAAGAAAAGTGACGCGTGAAGTGGTTTCCTTGTTTTTCAGAGAAGTGGTATGATTACATGGCCTACTTAGGAGTATTAGTTCAGACAAAGACACACGATTTCTTGGTCACTTTTGGAGGACACTTTGGAAAAGGTTGGGTTCTAATTTTCTATACAGTTCGACCTATCATCCCCAAACAAATGAGCAGACTAAGGTGGTGAACCAAAGTTTAGGAAACTTATTGAGAAGTTAAAGTGGTGAAAATCCTAGATAGTGGGATTTAGTTTTGGCACAAGTTGAATTCACTTACAATGATATAGTAAACAACTCTACATGGAAGAGCCCATTCCAATTTTTTTTATGGTAGGTCACCTAAAGGGGTGGTATATTTGGCTGATTTACCGGAGTGGTATATTCCAAATTTTTTAAGGAGTGCTAATGCCAGTGATTTTGCATACATTATGTAGGAATTGCATGAGCAGGTAAAGCAAAAACTACAAGAAATAAATAATAAGTATAAATAGAGGAAAAACCTGCAACAAAGACAAAAAAATATTTAAATAAGATGAGTTAGTCATGACTCACTTGAGAAAGGAATGATTTCCTAGAGGTACTTGTAACAAACTTAAGTATAAAAAAAATAGGACTGTGTAGAATCTTGAATAAAATTTCTGATAATGTTTATTAGTTGGAACTTTCAGACAAGTTCGATATGTCTCCAACATTCAATGTTGCTGATTTGTATGAATTCCATGAAGGAGAAAAAAATGACGATGAAAGTACTCTGGACGGATGGGAGAAAATACCAGTCAAGCGAGTTAAGAAAGTGGAAGAAATTTTGGCCACAAGGATTGGTAGAAAAACTCACATCAAGGAATATCTAGAATATTTAGTCAAATGGAAAAAAAAATAATCTGAGGATGCATCGTGGGTTTCCGAAGAAGAACTAAGGCAACTGCGTTTGGAATAATGACCACATGAGCTGAGAGCTCATTTTTTTCTTACCAAGGGTGTCTGATGCAAGATCATCTTTGGTTCTGGGAAATCCACATCACCCAAAAAAAATTCAATTCTGTACAAGTTAATTTAGAACGAATAAGGATGGATACAACTCTACTCGAAAACTCATGTTGTTACTCGTGGATATATGCAAATCCTATGCTGCAATTCCACACTACATGATTGGTGTTGCAACTTGTTGCAACTCCTATGTTGTGACTGCACGCAACAAGATTGGTGCTACAACTCACTGCAACTCCTATGCTGCAACTCCACACTACAGGATTGGTGTTGCAACTCGCTGCAACTCCTAAGCTGCAACTCCATGCTATAGGATTTATGATGGAATTTCTATGTTGTGATTGAATGTGTTGATTCTAAATTCAGTCCATGTAGCTCTTGAATATTAAGTACCAAGTGGAAATAATTGGTGAAGGAAGAGAAAAAAAAATGAATTGGAAAACGTTTGGGCAACGAACAATCATGATTATTCATCTTCCCAACGGAAGGGGAAACACATCAACTGATAAAAACAAAATAAAAAGAATGGGGAAGGAAGATGTCGGGGTTAATTCAAGATAGAAAAAATGAAGGTTTCCCTCAGGTCGATTTGAAGTGATTGAGACAACCACCAAAAATGAGATCGAGAAGAGACGATATAATATGCAAAATAACAT